>VZSZ01008417.1:749053-768762 GCA_013398815.1 Ibidorhyncha struthersii | reverse complement strand
GAAAAAAAAAAGCTTAAAATTTTGCAAGAGAAAACAATCCTCCTGCGGACAGCGGTAAATAAAATAACAGCAGTGGGGTGATTTGCAACCATGTAACGGGCTTTTGTCTAGGCCTATTTCTCTCTGCCTTGAGGGTTTCTGTGTTCCCTCTCTGCAGGATCCCAATGTTTCGCCCTCCGGCTACAAAGGCTGAGGGCTGCAGCCCCTCCCCCGGCTGCTCACCCCCAATCTGCCCATGCTGCGCCTCCCCTCCAGCAGCCTGAAGGGCTCCGGTGGGGTGCAGGGCACTGCAATTTAGGATTGCTGTAGTACTGGTTGAATTTTCAAGAGTGCTGGTCTAGGACTTGCCAGGTTTAAAAATAGCTTTTACTCATCTTTTTAACTCTTTTTTTTCCCTGAGTTAGCATTAAGCCTGTTGGGCATTTTGTTCCCTGTAGGAAAGTTAGAGGTATTTATAAGTCTAATTAGAGGCATTTATAAGAGTGATTAGTGTGAAGCATCAGCTGCTGGCAGCTTTCTCTGTGCGTGTGTGTGTGTGTGTGTGTGTGTGTTCACACATGGATGCAACACTACAGTTTACAATTTGTTCCTGTGCCTGAAAGCTGTGAAATGCCCTTAATTCCCCCGGCGCTGATGGCAGCAGTGGGCACTGGCTCCGCGCCGGTTCCGCACCGCGCAGGATGGCAGCCCTGGGTAGTGGCTGCGGTTTTGCACTGGTTGTGCCTCCGTATCTTCATGCAGTGATGTAGGAGCAAGGGCCTAAGCAAAAAAAAAAAAAAAAAAAAAAAAAAAAAGTATGTGCTGAAAGCTGCTGTTTGACTCTTAAGGACAGAGGCTAACGTGACCCCCGTTCCTGGCTACCCACGGGCTGCCTTGCAGCCCCTCATCTCACCGGTGCAATGATGTGTTTCCCTCTCTTCTTTTGGTGCTGGGCATTAACTCTGCACGGACACGATTTTGCAACACAGCTGTCCCTGGGAGGAGGGGGCTCCCAACAGGTTCTGCTTTGGGAAGCAAAACCAGCTGGAAGTAAACTCAGAAACGGGAGCTGTGGGGCTGGGTGAGTGGCCACCGCAGAGCGAGGCAAGCGAGGGACCAGCCACGCCACAGCCCTGCCGTTGAACACCCCCAGTGCTTTCGCAGAGCTGTCCTCAGCCCCCTGTTACCGAGCTGTGTCTCTGCCGGCGCTGCAAGAGCCGCCCTGCATGCATGGCTGCTTCTCTGGGTCCTGAGAGCCCAGGTGGGGTGGCAGGGAGATGGCTGGCAGCAGGGAGGGCAGCTGGTGCGGCAGAGGGTGCTTCCAAAACAGCCAGCCTGTGACCCTCCATGCTGCCAGCTTCGAGTCACGCTGCTGGGCAGGACCAGCCGTAAGCGTGGGGCATCCCCACAGGTTGCGCCAGGTCCAGTGGGCGCCCACCAAGCGCCTCAGCCTGCTGCAAAGAGCAACGCAGGAACCACAGCCCGACCACCAGCACCCCACCTCGGCACTGGGCTCCGGTGCTGGCAGGAGCAAAACTGCACCTGAGAAGATGTTGAGCTGTGAGTAAGTGCTTGCAGGCACTCGACCTCAGCACTGTCCATCTCTCAGGCTGGCTGAGACAACTGCTGGTGCCCTCGAGACTCCCTTAAACCAGTGACAACCCCGCAGGTGCCTGCTGCCAGCCGGGAGCACTGGCGCAGGGCTGGCTGCCTGCAGAAGCACCTCCCGTTACAGTTGCTTAAAACGTCTTGAGGCAACTCCTACAAGTTCAGGTCCTCCTCGACCAGGGATTTATTTTTTCTAGTCATCATATAAACAGAATTAAAAGGTCAGTGCTGCCCCCACATGCTTACAAAAGCTTCTGGTTGGAACGGCTTGAGAAAGATAGTGAGGTATGTAGGGAATACTTTAATAATGTATTTGTTCTGCGTAACTGTGGTCTGTTTCCCTGCCATGAAACAAACAAACAAACAAAAAACCTTCCTTGATTTCTGCTCAAAAAAACTTAAGAGAAAAATACTCACAGATTTGCCCACATCAATTTCACAGCCATGTTTAAAGCAGTTTCTGCAAAACCAGCTTGTAGTACAGTTACACTGGCACATAGGGATGGTTTAGCTGATTTTTTTTTTTTCAGGGAGACACTGATAACATGATGGTCCCCAAATCATCTACAAAACAATCTTCTTTTCACGTAGCCCACCTGTGTCTAGCCCATGTAGCCCATATAATCCTCATGGTGATTTTTCTGAGGGTAGACTTTTCCTTCTGTTTTCATTTTTAACTCTGTCCATGTCTGTACAGCTACAGAAAGTCCCACACAAACTGAAAGGTGAAACACAAAGCTGAGGAGTTACAATGAACTCATTTTACTCCAAGTAGTACCAAGTGACCACGTGAAGCGATGTACAAAAAAACAAGTTATTTTTCTTTCTAGCTTTTTCAGCAACAGGGAGGTATCCTTCCTGGTAGGGGGTGAGACTCAAATGTCCCGCTGAAGAATGATGTTGTGCATGTCCCTTTAAAAACTTTGAATAGAAACTAGTTTAAATTTGAATCTAAAAAGAAAAAGGGAGCTGTTTTCAACCTGGAACCTGGCTAAAATGTTTCATGCAACATCTCTGTCAGGAAAGAACCAGTTTATTTTAAATCTAAACATTGCTTTTGATCATTTTCAGTGGCAAAAGTTTAAAACTGCTTTATTTTCTTACTATGGACCAGAATTACAGCAGTAAGAGCCAGACCTTGCAATGGGGTGGAGATGCTGCTTGGAAATCCCCAGTATTTCTGGCTCGGTTTGGCCCTGTGCACAAAGCCCAGCCACCACGGCCCATAAACATGTTTCAAGAAAGCGATATTCGCCCAAGACCACCCCACGTGTTCAGGTGGGATGTGGGCTGGTACAGGTCACCACCACTTGTCCAATCTCAGTGACTGTGAGGGGTTCCACCAGCTCCAGTCTGCCCAAACACCCCAGAGGGTGCCCCTGGGGTCCCCATGGGACTTCAGCAAGTGGCCGTCACAGCCAGGTCCCTGTTGCCCTGACCCCACACCGAGCCAGGGCTGTGGGCTGCGCAGGCAGAAAGCCATTCCCTGGTTCTGTCGGATGGAGGGAAGGATGGGAAGGTGCCGCAAGGGATGAGGGAGGTGCAGGCAGTAGGGGACTGCAGAAACCCCCCATTCCATCGAGTTGGGCTCCCATGAAAGCTCAGCCTAGGCAGAAGGAAGAGACAAAGCTTCACCTTGGCCTCTAACAGTGACCATGTCATTTGCTGGGCCCAATTTTTGTCCACGTACAAAATCCCCTTACAGGGTCACAACAAAGCAGCGTACGAAGTACCATCCAGGTATCCTCTTTGCACAGAAAGAAACAAGTCTCGTCTTTCAGGAGGATTTTATATATATTCTTTTTTTTTTTTTTTTTCACACAAGTGGTTTCAGGCTTTAAAATGAAGCTTGCAAAACTTTCTTTGTCCAATTCTCTGTACGTATTTTTTTGCAGCCCACAAAGGAAAGATTGCCACAATAAATTTCGTTCAGTCTTCATTTTAGTCTTTGCTGGAGATTCATTTGAATGCACCCACTGAACGAACTACTCTTCTTGCCCAGGTTTCTTTCAGCTTTAGATGTCCTGAATATGCCACCTACCTGCTGGAATACAGGTACCTCAGGTCTTTAGCGGAAAAAGAAAGTAACTTAAAAGCCAAATCATTGAGTTCAGAGAGTACCAAGACCAGTAGTGGGGTTATAGAACAGACTGACATGTAGGAAAAATAAAAATATTGATCCCACTTTCCTTAATTAGCCAGGTAACACAGGATCAGGTACCAAAATCATAACTAGAAATATATAAATGTCATGAAAACACACAAAAACCAACCCAAAAATATTTAATGTTATCTGATCAGAAATTCCATTTTTAGAAATACAACAAATACAAATGTCACCACTATTTTGTAAACATCTTCCCTCAAAACCTTTGAAATGTCACCGCAGATTTTAAATACAGTTTCACCAAGAAAACGATGTAGAAAAGGAACAAAAAGGTACAATGCATTTGAGAAAAGTCCTGAAATTAATTAAAAAGGACATGACTTTATGATAAAGACACATCTGGAAGAATTGTATTTTCGCTTTGTTTAACAATCCTCAAATTTTCTTAGCAGGAAAGCTGGATGGGCACTCTCTGTACCACCCCTCGGTATTTCCAGTTATTAGGGTTTTTGCCATTAAGTAACAGGTGTGAAGTTACCTTGACTTTGGTATAAACAGCCAGTGGGAGTTCTGAAATAGGTGTATTAAATACCAGAAGGAAAACGAGCAAGGTGATATAAAATGGAGCCTGAACCTGCTAACCCTGCTCCTCCGAGCAATCCCCTTTCTTTTCTACTTACTGTACAGTGTAAGAACTTCAGGATTAAGTCAGATCTTGGAACCATAATTCCATTTATTTGGAGAGGCAAACGTGCCTTTTGCTTAAGATAAATGTTTTCATTCAAAAGGAGGCTGTCAAGTCTGAAAGCGTATTAAATTCGTGTTTAGAAGAAACTTTGTGCACAGTTTCACACAGACCAGGGGACTGTGCAGAGCCGTAGAGATGGGGTGGATCTCAGCAACTCCAGCACCCAGAGAAGCCCTCGAGCCCTCCCCAGCCCCAGTCACTACCTGCCCAGCAGCCAGACGAGCAAACACCCACTACGTTCATGCACCCACAGGCACAGGACACACGTGGATGCAACACTGCCAGAGACCTTTTAGATGACCAACAGCTGCGGGAACTCCAGGGCCACTGATGCCTCCCACTGTCGTGCAGCACCCCGAGAGTCCAGCTGGCCCCACGCAGCCCCTTCGCCACCAAAGCTGCTTCTGCTCCAAGTCAGCAGTGAGAAAAGAGCTCCTGGAATTTCAATACTGCATCCCCGTCACGAGGCTGGTGGGGTGCTGACAGTGCTGCAATGCGTTACGCTTGCTTGGGATGGGAAAGAGCAGCTCATGAAATAAGCAGCAGGCACCACACAAAAACGGTCTGCCGTACACTTCAAGTTTACGTTAAGTCATCCATCACTGAAACTTCTACTTGAAAACTAGCGTGCCAGCAATGGTACATGCATACACACGTATGTGCACACACACGCACGCAGAGTTTGCTATTTAATTTTATACAGGTTTTTTTTTCCTGTTGAATTTTCTCCTGGAGATAGAAAAGACAGAACAGAATGTGATTTACTGGTCACAACATTTTTCATACAGTATTACACAAGTTACCAACAAAAAAAGTCATTGCAACCTGCAACCCCTTTTTTACCTGTATTAGTAAACAGCTAATTCTGAACATACTTTATTTGCTTGCAAGCCTCAGATCTGAGTTTTGTTACATTTTTTAAATTGCATCATAAAATTAATTTCTCTGCAAGAAACAGTCAAATCACTGTTAAAAGTCATTCTTAATTAAATAGTGTCCTATATAGTTCCTTGCGAAGGACTAAAAATACCCTTCTCTCATTAGCCTTTTTGTTTTTACATTTCATCCAGCTCAGGAGTGCTGCAAAATAAGTCAACAGTTGTCATCCTTTCACCAATAATATACTTTCTAAAAGGAGAGGTTTTTATAATAGTTTGGATTTAGCTAATGGATGAGTATCATTGATTCGTCCTCTTTTAAAGAAAACTGGCTTGAGTCATTATATAACCCAAAATAAGTCATTTTTTACCCTCAAATTATTAGACCACTTTTCTTAAAACAGCGCTAAGGTATATTTTGCCTCAGTTCAATATGAACCGACTCAATTCCCCCAGTTTCAGTTGGTTAGATACGAAAATCTCAGGACTTCCTCAGCTTTTTCCAGCATCTCAAGCGTAAGAAGAGAGTCAGGTTACTCATGTTTACCTCCGTCAAACAGCAGTCAAAATACAGCCCTTCTAGCAGAGCACTATGAAATACAAAAGCCATAACTGATTCCCCGGAAATTCATAAAACATCCTTTTCTAATGATTCAAGGTATTTTTGTGGAGGCAGATTATTTACTATTTTTAGCTTTTCCCACTGTCTAGCTTGTCTAATTGCTCCTTGCGCAAGTGCTTCGGCCTGGGGGTTATTTTGCAGCTCTAATTGCAAAGGAAAGGATTACCTGGCTTTGCTGGTGCTGGAGATGGGGCCCAAACCCTCCCCTGATTTCATACCTCCCCAGCACATTCACCCAATTTGCTGGCCTCGGATAACTTCAAATATTTTGCCGACAATACGATCACAGGTAGGTAACTGCTGTATGTTGCCTGCTATCGGGGGAGCGGGTCCATCTGCTCCGCTCTTGATAATTACTGTGCAATATGTAACATTATTTCACGTGAAATGCACAAAGACCAGTGTTGGTGTTTTCCAATTGCCAGTTCTCTGCTGCAGACCCATCCGCTTATACAGTAAAGGCACACGGCCATTAACGGAGGTGTTACCTTTGTCATTTTCTTTGAGAAGTCATAGACAGATTCCCATAAAGTCCTCCTCGTTGCAACTCTAGCTGGACATCCTGGAAACAGCAAGTAGAACTTCTGTGAGATGAGGCTCCATGCTGGAAATGGGCACTGACCAGAGAATTTCAATTATAAAGGGATCTACCTACCTACACGCCTATCTAAGTTTGGGGAAGGAAAATCAAAATGCCAAATTACTTTGTCAAAAAGGCCAAAATGCCACAATCAGAACTCATAGTGGCAGGTTACCTAAACTTTCAGAAGATGAGAAAACTATTGTGTGCCCAGTTCTAGTTAACACCATTTTGTGGATGTACATAAGGGCTCTTCGGCACGTTTTTACCTCAACCCCCTGAGTAACTTTACCAAGCAGCAGAAGCACCTCTCATTTCAGAGCTTAAGACTCTGACATCTCCCAGCACAGCTCCCCAGGAGGGCAGGGGAGGAGAAAGAAAGATGGATGTCCTGCAGGAAAGTGGAAAACCTCAAGTCTGAGACTTTGCCTTGTCTACATAAACGGTACTTGTAGTTTGGCCCAAGCCTGAAATTGCCATTTAAGTAGCCCTTGTCTATACAAATGTTAGAAGACAGTCCAAGCACCATCGCAGCCTGGCACATCACTGTGAAAAAGCAGTCACTGTCATCCCCTGCAAGGGCACTGCAGTTCTCCGGAGCAGCATCTATCTGAAAATAATTTTGTCTTCTTGTTACAATACAAACTTTAGCACAAAGGTCTGGTCTATGAGAGCAGTTGTGCAACACACAACAGTTTCAACTGGTGGTCTGAAATGACAGATTCCGTTTAAATTCACATGCCTATAAGCAGTTTCCAATACAGGGCAACAGGGAAATATTATGTTCATATAAATATTTGCAAGAACTTGTGAAAAAAAGCAGTAGAAATTAAGCCAAATATTTTTTCAGCTATTATTAATTTGAGGTTTGTTTGCGGGTTTTTGCCTCTTGGGTGATACAAGTTTCTAAATATTCCACCAGGCTCTAAATCATTAACATTTGAGATACCCTGTCCCTCCTGCATGCCTCACATACGCGTGGGTTTGCTCCGCGCCTGGTGCTTGCTCTGCAGCCCATGTGATGCTTTGTTTACTCACTGCACAAGCAGATACGTGCAACAGCCATTCCCCAGCAGAACGACTTGTCTCCGAGTCCACCGCTTTCTTATGCCGGAGTCTGCAAACATTGGGCAGCTGATGTGCCCCCCTCCTCCCCGTTCAACTAGCCTCTGTGTTTTGGGTTCAAAGTGAAACCATCCCAGACTCGGGGACCTCGAGAGAGCAGGACTCGGGAAATGCTGGGAGAGACACTGAGGGCACGAGCGTATTATCAGAAAGAATTTGAGTGCTCCCAGCAGCCCAGCAGCAAATTAGAAAGTTTTGGCTCCCAAGAATGAGTTGTGTTGTTTGTTCCTGCATACTGCAGCTGCTCGTCCCTCTCCCTCCCCACCCCCCTCCTTTGGGTGGTTTATTACACACAAGCTACTAATGAATGGGAGCCGCTGTTTTACAGTACACCACACTTACAGGACTTATCTCTAGGCCTACCACAGATTTGACTGATCAACAGCAGGGCACCACCATCATAATTCTTCCTAGAAACAGGAGGATAAAAAGGGGTTTGTTGGAGGTTGGCTGTGTCTGCAGAGAATCCTGCCTGCAGGGCCTGCTGATGCCATCGCGAGCTGCTATGGTCTTTGGCCTAATAAGGTACAGAAACAAAGATTGTTCACTTGTTCAAGAATACTAAAGTACCCAAGTGACGGAAAGTGGAGGCAGCGGGGCACACATCCAAGTGGGATTAAGGCCACAAGTGCAATGTTACAGGGCTGACTGGGTGGCAGAGGGAATATCTGCCTCTGAAAGAAAAATCCAGTTCAAACATAATTTATAATATGTCACTCACAGTCAGAGGTGGCTGTCGTTAAGAGTTAAATGTTGCATTGTGTTCAACTTATTCCGATAAGAATTCTCTAAGCTGCTTATACGTTATCATAACTCATGAGTAAGCGGAGCGTGGGCATGGGGAGGTGGGAGAGGCTCTCTGGGGCAGGATGGGACCCAGACTGGGAAGCAGAAACACGGGAGCAGAGCCGGACCGCTGGTACCTCAGCGTTGTGTGCCCACGGTCTGCACACTGCAAGGACGCTGCAGTGAGTCTCAGAGCCTGCCAAGCCCCTAATACTTGTCAAGGTCCAGACTCTACTTGGACAGAACCATCTTTTTTACTTTTATGCACTTCTCCCAGCTAGGGAGCCGGGCAGTAACACCGAGGTGGGCTAAAATGGTGCAGTCAGCCTCTGTTCAGCTGGACCCTGCTGGTCTGGGTACAGAAAGGCTGTCTAGGGAGGCTCAGGCGTTGGCGCTGAAGGAGGAAAAAGTGATCAATGTTGCAGCCAAGGAAAAAGCCCTTCAGGTAACATTGCTCACTGGAGGTGGACTGGGAACCCAGCAGAAGAGCAGGGAAGCAGCTTCCTTGGGGACAACATTAAATGTTCCTTGGCAATTTTGAAGCAATCGGATTGTTCACCCTGGCTTAGGAAAACCCAGCAACAGAGCCCACTGAAGTTCAAGGAGCCAGATCAGGCCAAATCCCTCTAAACTTTACAGGCTTATTAGGGAAATTTTTCCCTACAGTTTTTCCCCTACCTTGTTTTTGGTGTAGAGGGAAAAACCTGTGTGTAATCAGGAGAATTATTAAGACAGTCACGGGAGCCTGTCCATTTTCACAGGTCTTTCAATAGCAGCGCAGCTCACTTAGCGCAAATATCCACTGTAATTCCCAGTTAGGAGCGTTTCTCTGGTGCAACTCATTCAGAAAGCAGCAGTTTGTTTACTCGCTGGCTTGCACTGCTGGATCACATTACACCTGCTGGGGCTGCTGGTAACGTGGGAGGTTGGTTTTAAACTGGGACTGTTGCTTTTATAAAGCCTTTAATGTCACAGGCTCTGGCTATGTTCAAGAGCTCACCCATCAAGCCAAGGCTTAAGGGAGTTTGGGCTGAGACATCCCAGTCTCCCATTCCCCTGTCACTCAAGTCAACAGCCACAACTTTGCTGTGGTAGGTGTGGGAGAAGTGTTTCAGTACCTGCTCTCCATGCCCAAACAGCCACCCCCACCTTTACACAGTTACTGATATAACCTTTTCTTGGCCTTCCCAACTGCATTTCTTAGTTACGCTCTTACACCAGGGTCTGGTGGTGTACCTGGCCCCAAGTGCTCTGCCAGGCGCCAGAGGATGAGCTACAAACGTGACGGTGCAGTGAGTCATGAAGGAAATATCACTCGTTAACAGCCCCGGGGGAGCAGCAAGCAGTCTCTGCGTGGCTTTGCCCTGGGTGGGAACAAGAAAAAGGGCATTGGAATATCAGTGATGGAAGGTCTTCAACAGTTTCCATGCGCCCCAGCCTGTTCCTGATGCCCCTCCGTAGCTTTCAAATTTACTCCAGTCAGGGAGAAAGACCTCCTGAACATCCTCCTTGCTTCTCTGAAGCATCATTTTCGTATGTTATTTGTGCCTGGTCTGGCTAAGGACCAAGGGTCTCCAATTTGTCCACACTACCTTGGAAACGCTCTAGAAAGTATACAGCTTTCTGGGACCAAGCTGAATGCAAACATCTTACTGGCTACCACAGCGCTGTCTTCAGATGGGTTTGAATCCCAACGGGTTAGTCACAGCGAGTTCTTGGTATCCAGAGGTGTCTGTTTTGTGTACGCCCACGGGATGCTGCAGGACACTGCGGGCAGGGGTGTGGGGGCTAAAGGGGCTGCACGTTGTGTGTGCAGTCACAATTTATGTCTCTGGGCTCTACATCTCGGTGTGAGGTGTTACAGGCTTTCCAGCAGCCGATAACCACAAACCTCTGTCCTTGGAGAGAGCAGACAGTTCACCGTAGCCACCTCTCTCCACGGTGCACCAGTGGATGGGATGGGAGCTGCGTGCAGCCGTTTCTCCCACGCAGCCACGGCGGCATCTGGAGCACACCTATGTGTGGGAGGTGAACACACAGAAACACGCCTCTGTGTGTGTGCCCCCGTGGGGGGGGATGCATTTGCCTGTTGTGAAGCCTTAAAGTTGTGCATGCTTAGATACATTTGTCTGCGTGCAAGTTATGGTACACAATGACATTTTAGCAAATAAAAGTTAAAAATAGATATAACTGATTTCTAGATCTCTGAAGACATGTTTTACTTGTCTCTGACTTCTGTTGGATACCTAAGTAGAGGCGGGTAGTAAAGAGACCGTAAAGGCTTTCAGAAGAACAATTAGTCCAGAATTTGCCTTTTATAAAATTGAACGTTTTCTAAAACTTACAATACAGCTAATGACAAAGTTTTATTTAAGTAAGTATTTCCCTCAGATCTTTGTCACATGGGGGTTGTAGCATCGTGCCAGTATGTGAGAACCTGAAAATGTAAAAGATAATTTTTCAACAAAAACGAAACTCACTGGTTTATCTTCACCATCTGTATGGAGTGTAAACAGAGAGAAAAAATAAATAAATACAGAAAAATACATTTGTTTTAAATATATGTGGGCAAAGGGTCTTCCACATTTGCAGTATGCAATAGTGTGTTTAAAATATGATTTTAACCACCTGACACATTCAATTAAATACAGAAAACTCTCCAGGTTGTATTTGCGTTCTGGAACAGCAGATACAAAAGGAAGTGTAAATGCAGCAAATCATTCTGAAAATAAACTGATTTAAGCAGAGAATGAATTCTCCCTGAAAGGCTGCAACACGACTGACTTTGTAGTACTACTTGGAAAAAGCTGCAAGTATCTTATTTTTCCCCATAAAACACACACACTTTGGGGAGGACAGACTGACAGTTGGGTCGGTGCTCCAAGACACCATGAGAGAGAAATCACTTCTAAGAGTGTAACATTTTCAGTTAGGCCTCTTTTTTCTCCAATATTGAGCGAAATTCCTAATGCGTTTCATAGTCTTTATTAATAATAATAATAATAATAATAAAGCAGCAATAAACGATGGAAGAAAACCAAATCCCTTTTCCAGGCAGTGACACTGCCACTTTAACAGTTTCCCACTGTACTTGGGGTTAGTTGCCAGAGAAGCCTTGTTCAGCCTATTTGGGGGCCCCATGAAATGCTGCGAGCGTTACTGAAATGAGCACTTGTCTTTTGTTGTGCTGCATGCTAGCACCATACAGTGCTGAGCTGATAAATCCACTTTTTCTAACACAAGCATTTTTCAAACAAAACTACCATGAGACTGATGAGTAATGCCAGCTTGCCAGAAAAAAAAAGAAAGCCCACCCCCCCACCGCTGCTGACACTGACAGCTGTAAAATTCACATATTCACAAACCGAGATGGGTTACATAACTGGAAACTACACGAGCAACACATCCGCGAGAGGAACTGCTAAGCGCGGCGTAGCTGGGGCTCAGGAAGGAACAGATCACACATTGCGATGTGCGCTGGCCCACTAATGACCACGATAAAGCTTGGGTGCTGCCTGGAGCACACAAAGGTTACCGGGCACTCGAGACTGTGCATCATCGAGCCGTTTGTAGTTTGTTCAGGGTTTTTTTTTTTACAGCAGAGCAAGAATGTGCGTGGAAAAAAAAAAATCTATCGGCACTGCTATGTATGTTATGAACACAAGGGTAATGTAAAAGCCCAGATGTTGCTATATGAAAGGCATGAAGCAAAAGCCCGACTCTAAAAGGCTTATCGGCAAATCTTCAGCAGCTAAAAGACGGCAGTGGAGAAGGTGAAGAGCATAAGATATAGTTAGGCTTGACAAAATCTAGGTAGCTTTGAATTTGCATTAAATCTTTCAGACATATAAAAGCACTTTGCAAAGTTATTATTATTATTATCCTACAGACAAAGAGCTGAGCTCTGGAGAAGGTCAGGCATCTGCCCAAGGCAGGGCAGGAAGGCAGCATCAGAACGTCACCTGATCACCAGATCACCTGCCTTTATTTCAGTATCTATTTCTAGATTGGTTCAAAAAACTTTGACAAAAGCATCTGATTCTGGAAGAGCCGTGGGGCAGATGACGGGGGAAAGGCATCATTAAGGGCTTCTGAGAAATGACCGGCTGTGGAGCTGGTGTAACAGCGCAGAAGAAGGAGCAGTGCAGGGAAGATGGCCATGTCTGCAGAAGCTGCCAGACCCCCACGTGTTGCTGAGATTGCCAGAAATGGGGTTCTGAAGGGGGCTGAGATGGAGATAAATCAAAGCAGAAAACAATGGATGTCTGTATGAATAGCAATAAAAAAATCCTGTAATTAAACCACCACTAACCTCAAGCTAAATTTTATACAGCCAAAATAATCTACACTTCCATTTTGTCTGCTTATGGCTGAATTCATTCTTGTTATATGGTAAGAGATTATTTTATTTTTTTTGTAAAAAGGATTTAACCTGGTGGAAAAACAACACATAGAAGCTTTTTTATAAGAAAGTGTGTCTGTTCATCAAACAAGAACTGAACATGAAATGACCAGTTAAATGCGTAAAGTTCCATGTGCTTTAGCATGTTATCTGCAATAAACTCAGTTAATCCAAAATCAAGATGCACAGACAAATCAGAAAAAAAGAAACACAGAAATGAATGTTTCGAGAATGATGTCACCTAAGCCTGTGTGTAGGTACAGTCTGCTGCGTAGGAGAGCAGTGAAAGCACAAACAGAATATTAGATGTGCATCAAGCCACAAAGTGAAATAGCTGTGAACAATGGCAAAGTCCGGTTGCTCTTGGAACCTTAATGTAAGGAAACATCCTTATAAAAGATGAGACAATAGCGGGTCTATGAATGACAGTCCTGTAGGCAGGGAAGGATTAAGAACTTCCCATAGCTCCTAAAGTATCAACCTATATTGTAACCCCTCCACAAAGGCTGTCATAAGTGCTTTCTCTGACTTAGCCTGCCCAGAATAGGGGAAAGCATCAGAATTAGTTTGACTTTTCCTCTGCACGCCAGCCGCGCACACACTCAAAGCAGAGAGAAGTAAAAGGAGAAGGAAATGCGGCACTTGTTCAGGACCTTCTGCCAGCGCACCTGTAAGTCCCGGCGCTCGCTTGCCCTCCCTGCTTCCTCCAGAGCGTGCAAACCTTTGCCAGCCCTGATCCAGGCTGTGGCAACACGCCGCTTTCTAGAGAAGCACTTCTCGGTCTCCGCAGAGCGCTGGGGGTGTGGGCTGCAGATAAAAGCAAACACAAACTGTGCTGAGGCTTCAGTGTTCATTTATTACTTTTATTTTCTTCATTTTATTTTGAAGTGGGTTTTTTGGTTGTTTTTCTTTTGCTTGCTTGCATGCATAATAAAGTGTGTTAATTTAACTGGGCATGTATTTAATTTGAAAACATTCTCAAAATACCTTCTAATGCCTCATGGACCACAGGCTGAGACACATTCCTGTAAAGCAGACATCCTCAGCGCTTTCAGGCTAATAGATCACTCTCAGCCCTCAGATTTTCTTGCAGACTGCCACACACTCTTCTCATCAAAATTTTTATTGAAGGCTATGAACATTATTATTTAATACAGCTCCGCAGACCACCTGCAGCAAACTTGCCAAGGCCTCATGGATTATCAGTGATCCATATAGTAGAGGCCGGGAACCACCCGTCCAGAGCCTTTGGTGATTCTGAGCGTTCATCTCTAACACTGTATTAAGCCCGTTCACTCTGTTAAAACGAAAAGAGCCTGCACTTCAGAAAATATTTCAAGGAATCAAATCAATCTGAGTGAGTACTTCACTGAGCTGAAGAGGATGAGGAAGAGGAATAGTCCCACTGCAGTTACTGCTAACATATGCACCTCTCAGCATTCCACGTCCCAGTTGCAGTAGGGATGAAAGACTGAAAAAGGTGAGGAGGTACAGTAAATGCAAGCCCAGGACATGTTTCAAGTGACATTTGTAGATTTGCCGTTGATTATTAATTCAATCGGATTTATAGAAATCAACTGAAAAGAATTTGCAGCAAGTCAAAGCTCTCGAGACCCCCCTGTCATTCCCTCTGCTGCTGATTCCTCATTCCAAGCCTGAGGCTTTGGAGAAACTTTGGGGCAATTTTGGTCCAAAAGTTCCAATGGAATAATTGTACCATCTGTTTTAGAAGTGATCCCCTGGTTGTCAGATAGAACGGGCGCACTGTAGCCTCACATTACAAAGCAGATATAAATATATATTTTTTAAAAAAGCTGCCAAAAATTCTGCAGATGAATATTCAGGATTCACCTTCCAGCTGCTCACAATTGCTATTTTTAAATGTTTTTTTTCTGAAAACCAAGCAAATGTGCTGGTCCTCACTGAGGGCTGTGAGCTGTGTCTTGCCAAGCTTAGTCACACAAGGCACTCCCCTGAATCAACACGCTTGCTAATGGGAATAAATTGTTTTCAGCATAGTTCTGTTAAAAACTGACAACAACAGCAAACTACAATTAGTATTCAGGGTAGAATTAAATAGAGCGTCGCCATTGATATCTGCATGTGCAGGTCTGGGCCCCCTCCTATTCCTAGTAATTAATCTCCTTCTCTTCAAATAATCCCACCGGAGCAGATTACGCCAAGCCTATGAGAGGTAGGACCTTGGCCGACAAGCATCCATGGATTTTGGGGGACTTTCTTCAGAGCCAGGTGTTACCGCAATTGAAAATTAGAGACTCTTGCTGTTGTAACCTATGGGACTTCTCAGCAGTACAGTGATACTTCGCATGTAGAGCGCCTCAGACTCTCATCCTGAGCCGTATTTAATAGCCCCGTCTCTGCGCAGCCCCTCCAACCTCACGGGAACTGCTCAACAGGGGAGCGACTGGGAAGAAGGATGTCAGAGCCAGCCCCTCTCCTGCGAGGCACAAGAAGTGTTTGGGCAAGATTCCGGCTGGGATAAGTTTGCATAATTTTTCTAAGCCTGGGAGCAAATATTAATGCAATTTTCTTCCTTCAGAGCAGTTTTAAAGTCCCTTAAAGTCTGAGAGCATTTTCCACCTGGGAGACTGGACTTTGCTCCTCGGTGTAGTTCCACTTACTCATCACGACTACCGATTACTCATGTGAGCAAGGTGTGTGGAGCGGAGGTTTTGTAGAAGTGGGAATAAAACACTAGAGCAAATCCACTTGCTCGGAAAGGCAAGTTTGCAAGTTTCTAGATTTGATGACAAAATCAGACCTCTGCAGCAGTTTCTCCCTGCCCTACATAGTTTGTTGCTTAAAACCTTAAGGGAAAAAATATCATATCCTCTATAAATATGACCTTAGCATGACCACAATTTTCTTCTACAAAAATACATAACCACATTTGTGGCTTGTCTATTTGTATTGCAAATCAGTAAAGGAACTAGCCTGTGAAATTCTCACTTTCATTCCCCGCTATTCTGAATGTCACTTAATTTCCCAGTTTAAAAATAAAATTACACAGATTAAGAGCCTTTCGAATCTAAAAAGAATGCACATATTAGAGAAGTTACTTCCTAAAATAAACAACCTGCTTTAATAAGCAGCCTACTGATTTTTATGATATTAAGGGAAAAAAACATGCTTCACAGACATCTCGTTTAACACACCTCAGTCAGCTTCACCTACAAGTTCAAAATCTAGAGGTAGATAAAATATTTGTTTGGTTTGGAATATATATAGTGCTGGTTTTACATATATTAATGCACTGAAAGACTTGATAGAATGTCTTTAGGGAAGAAAAAAACAGTTGCCAGAATAGTTTATTTAAGGAACGATTACTGCTAATAAAAACTTTCCACTGACAAGGATTTTTAAAATTGTTTTTTAATATGCTTTTAATGACCTCTACTCCTCATACCTACCTCCTTGCTTCCAAAACTGTTTGTACTGTCCCCAATAACACTCAGTGGAAAGCTGTCGTTCCTGGCTAAATCCTTACTTAGGTTGGATGCTATGCCTCCGTTAGACAGGGTCACAAGGTCACAATCGATTTTGGAGGCCACCTGGAGAGTCCAGGCCGTGAACTGACTCAAAAAATTTATATCAGAGCTGGAATGGTCCACCTCCCAGGGCTCAGCCTGCGCTAACACCCCAGCCGCAGGATGGAGCCTGCCAGGCCCAGCTCAGAGAGAGGCCAGAGTTGTTGACCCCGTTAGCTGACCTCTTCAAACTTCAGGAGAATTTTTCTGGCAGTTACCACGGTGACTGGGCACTCCAAGCTTATCCTTCTTACTGAAAAAAAAAAAAAGGGGAAAAAAAATTAAGAAGAAAAAAAATGTTAAAACCTACCTTGTAGAGATGTCTATCAAGAATCAAATACGTAAATGTTTTAATTGTTTCCTTCTCTCCTTGGGCTGCTCTGGCTCTAATATCCGAAGCAACCATTGAGTAAGCAGTTTGGCTAAAAACATTTCGACTTCTGAAAAAGTAATTTTCAGTGGATTTAACGAGTAGCATTTCTAGTATCTGCCTGCGATTGCAAATGACACACTAAGAGGTTTATTGGGAAATAATATTTATTTTTCTTTCTGCATCTGGCTCCAAATTATTACCATTCCTTATCGAATTCAGAACAAACTGAGAAAAGGCTCAGGGAAGGATTCTAGGCTGCCTTCAGCTTTTTTTCTTTTAAAAACTAGCTGCTGGATGAAAACATTAAGTATGCAGCAATATGTTGCTTGGGTCTCTTAAGAAGAGACTGAGTAACCCATTTAATGTACCATGAAATATTGTTTAAGGGGTAAAAAAAAAAAGGTTGTCAGACATCGTTACTGTTGTTTTTTTCAGGCAGTTTGGACACTAATCATTTCACACATAAAATTCACCAGGTAAGCAAGGTCTCATGATGCTGACAGAAAACGCCTGAAACACATCAAGGGATCAGAGAGCGCACTAAGTAAACAAGAAAACAAAGTGCACTTTTCATTTTTAAAACAATGGGAGAAAAACTGGTGCTTCTTAATTTCAGAGCAATCACATATTATACATGAAGCTTTTATGTAAATTTTCCTTGTGCTCCCATCCTCGAAATAGCATCTTGCAAAAGGGAGCGCAAAAGAGTACACTGCGTTATAGCTGGAAAAATCCTACTTAAGGGCTCCTGATGGCAAACTGTCAATCAGAATTCCCCGCTTGTTATGAACTGCTCATTTCTGGAGTACAGCTAAACAGAGATTTAATGACTGAAAGTTTAATGTCATTTTGTCTCACACATGGTTTTGAAGTATCTTCTGTTGTTTGAAGAGTTAAATATGAATATTCAAATTGCTGCTCAGCCACTGCTCTGTGCTCCTCCTGGGCTTCTCTCTCCACTGGCAGTGCTGAGACGGCAGAGGGGACTGAGCTGCTGAGTTGCCTCTCACAGGGGGAGATCCCGCAGATCCTATGGGTGAAAAAATAAAGCAGGAGATTTGGGTGTGAAAAGCAAATAGCACATAACCGATCTTTTTTCCCAGATTTGTGTTTCATTTCTGGGAAGGGTGAGAAAAAGGCAGGCCACCGTATGTGTATTAACCAACATTGAAAAAAGTGAATACAGACATGGTAAAGGACTCTTTCTCCTTTCAAAAATGGTTCAATTGCTTTGAAATATCATACGCCTCGATGCTAAATAGATACATAGACACATGATAATATTATTTAGCAATTTTGAATTAAACATGAAAACAATTTAAATTAAAAACACTTAAAGATTGTTTTCCTATTATTAGGGATGTGTTAGAAAAAGGCTAAGCCTCTCATTAAGCGATGAATTTTTTCATTTGTGTTTTTGTTATGGCTATACAAGATGGTTTTATGTTTTCTCTTTTTTTTCGCGTGAAATAATGTAAATTGAAACAATCAGGTGACTGATTAATAGGCTAGTGGGAAGAAAAGAAGTGTTTGTCACATTTTATTTTATTTTTGCATCCTTTTTGAACAACGCTGTACATATAAGCATGTGCCTTTCAATTAGATAGCATGATTTATGAAGTCATGCTCAGGGCTAGCCAGGTTGTTGACTCAGATTATAGCTATGATGCCAGCGCATTCCCTGGTGACAAACACTGACTGTCCTTCCCGCAGCCAGGCACCCCTGGCAGCTTTATTAAAAGACCTTGTGGTTGGCAGAGCGCTGAGCAGGAAATGAGGTCCTCTCCGGTTTGGGACAGAGATGACTGGAGTTACAGAAAGCTGCAAAGCAAAATCAGCATCCCCTGAGTCACAGACTTTAAGCTCTAGGGGACCCCGCAGTTCCCGGAGCGACCTGGCCCACCAGCGCTGCGTCGCACGCACGCCCTCCAGCCTCCCACTGACTTCCCACGGGAGCACCCTGCAAACTGCGAGTCCACCGTGAGAAGAAGGGAGCGATTTCACGCGGGAGAGGGGAAGCGAGGGCACTGCCGTCCCCCCATCCTCCCCACGCGCCCCAGCCCAGTCCCGGTGCTCAGCACCCCCCCTTGGGGGAATGCCTTTCTCCCTCATCCCTACGAGAGAAATTTTAGCACATCGCATGGTGTTTTCCTAACGATATTACAACAAGGCGTTTATGTCAGCCTATGGCTTGGGGATCTTTTGTGTGGCCTCCCGTCTTCTAGGAATTTCACATATAAATCACTGGAAAGCAAGAAATCTTTAAGACCCAGTGGGAAGCTGTATGCTATGTTTGTGTCTTGGCACGGATAGCTGCAGAGCGCAGAGCATCTCACCTCATAGGTGCAATCCAGACACCTGAACCTGAAACGGGGGAACTCGGCCCCCTGTTTCAAAGATCTCTGAGCCAGCAAGCGAGCCCCTGGAAAGAGGTTAGAAACTGTTGCTGAATTCGCAGAGGACTCCCTGATGCTCTCTGTGTAACACTTTCAGTCTGAATTCCCTCAATGCAATTGAAACAATAATATTTAGACCATTTGGGGCTGAGATTATTGCTCTAATAAATTGGGTTTTTATTGGTTCATTGTAGCAAATAAGCCCCCGATTGATTTTTCTCCTAATCAGCATGGAGAATGCATTCCGCTGTAATTAAATCCTGTGTAACTGGGCACTCTGTGTTCGCTTGTCTCTTAGCTTGCAGTGGTATGAGATACAGTACATCAAACGCTATACTGTACACGATAGGCACCCTGCCAGCCCGGGGAACGATTATGCTAGCTTGCTTTTAGTGTGCTTACAAATGAGTATAGCTGGAGCACGTATGGAGCAGCGCGCACCGCTTGGGAGACGTGGAGAAGTTATTAGAGGAGGAAGATGACCAGAGATAAGGTCTTTTCTCTCGAGGAAGGTTTGACACCCCCCCTCTGAAAAGGCTGCGACAGACGCAGGGGCC
>VZSZ01008417.1:704555-714555 GCA_013398815.1 Ibidorhyncha struthersii | reverse complement strand
CTGTCCCGCACAGGGGCTGAGTGCGGATATCTGACCCAAACTCTGTCCAGAAAAGAAAGAATTTCTGAATTTCGAGGTTCCTACCCAGGACAAACCACTGACCCTGCTTTAAAGGAGAGAGGAAGAGCCAGGCTGCTGCTGGCATTTCTCGCCCCCAGACAGTATTTCTGCGCTTGCTGTACCCGCACTGGCTCTGACAACTGCTCCGCCACTGCCTCCGCCCGGCTCCAGCCGCACACGGACCCGCTCTCCTCCGCCTCGGGGCTCTGCCGCCGCTCCGAAGTTAATCTTCCTCGGAGGAATTGAGGTTAACACGAAACGCGACAAGCCCTTGTTTCGTATTCTGGCTCGCTGACAAGAGGGTTAAAGTTTAATACCAGCGGGCTGCCCCGAGTCACCGCCTGCCCACGGCTGCCGCCGGCCAGGCGGGACCTGAGCCGGGGGGGGACGGGCAGGGCGGCTGCGGGCGGGCCGGCGGGGGCTGATCGGCCGGCAACGGCTGCGCCCGGCCGGCGTGGGGAGCGCGGTTCCCGCAGCCCCCTGGCTCCGGGCAGCGGGGAGAAGGGGCTGCGCCCACCGCCCTCCCCGAGAGGGGCGGGGGGGAGCCGGGCCCGCAGCGGCGCTCGCCCGCCAGTGGCTACCCCGCCTTTCCTCTGGGGCTTTTTTTTTTTATTTCTCGGGGGTAATGGGCTTCCCCAAATGACCATTTCCAGAAGTTCTCATCCTCTCGCTTCATTTTAACAATCTTCAGGCTTTTCTAACCAAAAAGCTACGTGTGGGAACTGCGGCGTGCTGCCCGTGCGCCGGGGTGCCCTCATGGATATTACAGTCCTCGGAAAGGTTGGACGAGCTTCCCACCACCTTGCAGCCTTAAAAGAACATTTGTGACATACCGATAGCAGTTTTTTTTCGTTGTTCCCCCCGCCTCTCCGGGATATGACGGTAAAAAATGCAGCAATTTAAAAGCAAAGAAGCCCGTAGTTTACAAGAGCGGCTCTGGAGGAGCTGCAGGTTTGCGGCGCGGGCAGGCCTTTCACTGTACAGAAACGTATGTAAGAAATTTACATGTGCCTCCTAAAATTGGAGCTTTTTCAATCATTTAGGTTTTTTTCATGATTGCTATGAAAGACCCAAGACCTGTTCTTCTATTACCTCAACAATTACTGCAGATTTTTTGCTGTCGATTGCTACGGGTAGCTGCAGTGTCAAATATGACTTTACTGAAAGATGACCACATGGTATAGGATAAATATCTCCTGGGAAGGAGAGCAGAAAGTATACCACCAGTAATATGCTGTAAGTATTTTGACCGAATATCTCTGACACTTGACATCTTCATATATTAAATTCTTTAGATGGCAACTTTCTTCTGGAACTGGACTTTTTTTACATACTAAAGATGAATTTATCAAATAAGTGAAACTCGTTTGCAATAACTATTAAATTCCTGTGTATGTTATGTCTGCATTACATATATACATCGAGTCTGAAAACATTTTGGCAAATAACAACAGTTATTAAAAAAATAGACACTGTGCATATATCTGCACACAGTATACCTATACTTTACACTGTACATCTCATACCCATGCACGTTATGCGCTATACATATGACAGTACACAATCTAGTGCCTGCTACATACATGACATATAATACTGCACTTTCATAGGAGTCAGAATCTCACTTAACACATTCTTCCACAAACGCACATGGAATTTGTGTGTGTTCCTACATCTTAAATGATGTGCGAAACATGTTTTTGAATGCTAAATTCTGAATATATTACCATGGAGTAAGGTGACAATCCACAACCTAGATGCAGGCCATTTCTCAAAACTTACATTTTCATTACACTTATTGCTGCTGTTAACAGACTGGAACTGGAAGGGAGAGCGCCAGTCTTGGCAGGAGGCTCCCAGTGAAGTCCAGAGACCTCTTCACTGGCGATATTCTGCCTGGCACTTTCTTCATCATCATCATCGACTTAAGATGCAGGGAGAATTTGGGGAGGTTAATTTTTTTCTCTGTCATTTCTGTATGGCTTCAAGTAGTCTACTATCACCACCTCATCACAGTAACCTCTGCTGATCCCCATAACCTGCAGTGACTTCGTGAATTTATGAGGCAAGTTCAGTTTATTTGGGAACACCCGGATTTAGATAGACCCTCACAATATTTGCCTCCTATTAGTCTCTTTTTTTCCCAATGCCTGTTTTCACTCCAGCCATTATAGAACTCAAGATAACGATTAGGGTCCATAGTGGGCCACAACACGTTGTGCTCAACTCTTCTTCCTCTGAACACAGGCCCCAAGCAGGAATCCCTCCGCATAATTTGAAACCCTCCACCAGTATTACAGAGTAGCAATTCCAAGGTTCCTGACAGGTCAAGAAATCCAGGTTATTTGAAAGAACATTAATAAATGAGAATATGCAGAAATGAGGGATAGCTATTTGCAGCAGGAAAAGGGCAAAAACCTCATACTGTAGCTGGCACTGAATTAAATAGCATACAACGGATTAGATATCAACCACTTCTATCAAATCCAAGGCCCAGGAACCTAGGGGGAGGGAAGTGTGTAAGAGCAGATGCTTAGAAGGTAAAACACCCCAATTAACCTCATTATCTGTTACAAAACTGTACTATTAATATTCTGGATTTTTCAAATTATTGTTGTTGTTGTTGTTGTTGTTGAAGAGAATCTGTTGACTATAGCATGTGTTTTGCTGTAGTCTCCCAAATCAGCATTGCCCTTCTTAAGGTCAGGGGAATGTATCTTAAAACATTCATATATTTAAAAAAATATGTATTGTTATTTTAATAGGCACTGTGGATAGTTTAATTTGTATCTGTATTAAATTAAACATATGGTGAACAGGGTATAATAGATTTTCTATAATTTAGCTGCCAATGTGGCAACAGAAGCCAGTTACTCTCACCAGCAGACTTGTCAGTGGTTTGTTTACTAGCTTATTTGAATTAAAATAAAGCTTCGCTTCTGCTGACTGCACATCATTATCTATGAGACCATAATCCTGCTAGCAAATCCTATATCTTCCAGAACTGGCTCTTTTGTTTGGGATTACTGAGAGCTTAGCCTATAACAAAGAGGAATAAGGCATCCCTCTCATCCTCGTAATTAAGTGTGGGGAGTAATTTAGAAACAAACCCAGAAAGATGTACAATTTGGAGTTCTGCTTCTATACAGGATTGGGGAACAGAAGAGGCCAAACACTGATTATGTTAGCACAATGTTTAAACTATTAAACTACTGTACAACAGGAATCCAGCTTTTAAAAAGGAACAGCAACTATCAATAAAGTATTAAGTTGCTTTACACTAGAGACATTTTTTGCTTATCTAAAGGTATGCTGGAAAATTTGGGTGGAGCTTAAAGACCGAAGACTATTTTAAATCTCAGTTTTTCTACATGCACACATTACATGCATGTCACTCTTATAACATCTCCATTTTGAAATTAAAGAGCATAATTTAATATATGAAACTTGATTTGTATTTTAAAGTATCCCTTAAATGATTTAACTGTTTTTGAATAAGAATATTCTCTGGGAATAGGAATATCTCTGGCAGCTGAACATGCCTGTTTAAGTGCTCTATTTTAATACCACCAAGATTTGTATTTTACTTTGGGAAAACAAGTAGTTTGAAGTTGTTAGCATTTTAGAGCCACCTTAGGAATGACCACAGCATCCAGGAAGAGAATAAAGAGTATTTTAACATAGGTATTCTGAGGTCAGTTGAAAGTACATCAGCAACCTTTCAACCATATTGCTCTAGCTATATTCATGTCATCCGATTCTCTTTCTGCTTGAAACAAGTGTTATGCTATATACAAGTTGTAGAAATTAATAACTAGGTCACAAAAAATAGAAGTCTCAGGAGTATACAGATACACAATATCTATTTGCAGAGGGCTAATAAGGACAGGGGTTGGTTTATAAAAGTCTTCGACATGAACTGTCACAGATGGGAATTCTGAGGACCTCTGTGAAACCAAACGAGGCCCTAGTGAATTATAAAGCAGGTCCTTAGACTTTAAAAACATTTAGGCAAAGTGACAGTTCAGAACATCTGTTAGCCTTCTGTCTGAGTATAAACTGGATGTCATGGAGTGCACAGCTGTAGGCATTTTCTGCCTCTTTTTGCCAACATCTGTCACAGCATTACAGTAATATAGGTAATTATCAACACCTCATATAACTGTTTGCTATTTTAATTTCTGAATAAGTAAAATTAGCATTATGCTCCTTAGCAAAAAAAAAAAAAAGAAAAAATCCAGAAGGGGAAGAATATACGTTCCCTTTTAAAGCTGAATGATAGATATGATCATTTTAGGAGAGCCGAAATTCAGAAAAAATCTCTACTACAAATAAGGTCCTTAGGATAACATAAAAGACTTAGGTGAGAACAAGTTCAAATATTCTCCCTTTCTCTCTCTGTCTCTTAAAAAAAGACATCTGAGTCTCATCTGTCATAAGCAAAGAAGATCAGTAGCAAGAAAAGATAGGAAACCGTTAATCATCTATGGTTTTTTCCATGCACAAGCAGCTGTCAAATGATGTATGTTTTACCACAGTAACAAAGCCAAGGGCTCATCAGTACCAAGCAATTTTACTGTCAGCTGGTCATCCTTCTTCTCAACATCTGCAGTAAGAAAAAAGAGACCACCTTGTAGCGATGCCCAGAAGCTTGACCTCACTGTCTGACGATGAAGTGAGCGGGGTAATAACCCACCGGACTTTCAGAAGTTTTCCCCCAACAACTGAACAGAAAGGGGCATACGGGAAGAGACGCTCCAAACAAATAAGCCTTCAAGCCAACTTTTCAGGACCACATTTGGTCCTTTTACACATCAAGAGATAGCAACCGCTGCCCAGTCCTGAAGATCATCTACCTGATTGCGGACAGCACAGAGAAGATTTCAAAAAGTGATCAGGCATTTTGGGTTCCTAAACTCTGGAGGCCCAGGCAATACACTTTATAAGAGCATGATTTGCAGAAGGCGGTTGCTTATCGTTTGTGATAATTAGGCTCCTGTGGGACGCTGCTAGATGAAAACCAAAATTATCAGGCACCTTTGGTAACAGTGGCCCACTTGGAGGTTGTCCTAATGAGAGCAATTTTGTCAGTACCCTACACAGTCTTTTAGAGCACAGGATAAAGAATGGTAGAACAACAAAGCAATGCTGTCAAACAGCAGCAGTGGAGACCATGTCAGTCTGAACTTGCAAGTATGAGCCTGGTGACAGAAAATAATCACGTGGCAATAAGTTTTACAACATTACATGGAAGCGACGATCATATCCATCTCATACTTATTTTGCTTTCACCACAAAAAGAATAGCACCTCTGCTAGAAGTTAATGTTCCAACATGGAAAACCTGAAAAATTGCCGTTAGCTCTTTTTATAAAGAGGAGGCATATGGAACAAAGTGGTCACTAATACGCTATTTTTAGTGCCTGAACTACAGTCCAGAAGATAATACCCAATTACTTGATATAGTGCTCTATACACCGTCTGAACAACAATAGTGGATTGAGAAGCAAGAGAAAGCACCAGAATATGGTTTTGAAGTCATTCAGATTTCATGTATTTTATTTTCTTCTAAAAATAAAGGCTTTGAAAAGAGGTGCAGTGTTGTCCAGGTTGAAGGAGGGGGGCCAGAGAAGAGTTGAAAGGGAGATGAGAGCAGATGGAGGTTGAGAAAGAAGAGAGAGAGACCTTGACTACAGGAAAAGATAGCTAGGGCACAGGTAGCCAGAAATCTAGAGAAAAGAAAGAGAAAATGCATCTGGGGTGCACAGTCAGAGAAAGGCATCCACATAGCTGTAACCCTGTCATATCTGTACCTGTAAGAAAGACCACATTCAGGACAATCTATACAGTTACGGCCAATACAGGATTTTACTAATTCTGCTGTCTCCCCTAGTTTCCACTCTGCTGGGCTGTGAACTGTGGTGGCTGAGCTGCAGGTGCGTATTTTTTTGATAGCTTCTGCTAGCAATGCAATCATTTTACTGAGGCCATAGAGGACAACTCCGCACCAGTACTGTTTGAGACTGACCCAGCAATTTTGGAAGGGGATGCACAGAAACCTTACTGCCTTGCTTCTTATTTTCACCTTCTCTGTTTCTTACTGCCTCTTCAGCATTTATTACATGCCCCCTTCTATTTTCTCCTCACGCACACTCAAAATTAGCTGAAATTGTGGACCTACTCCATGTAGTCTGAGGCCCACCACTCTAACAAAGACAATTCAGTGACAAGGACCGTTTCTACTGTGGTCCTAAGCTACTTGTGAGATGTCTGTAGGTTGGGACTATTTCTTTCAAGAGCTCCAGCCCTCCACCGAGCAATTACCACTGGCTTTTCTTGTCTACTGCAACTCCGCATCCAGGTGGATGCTAAGCAGATTTTACCAAATTACAAGCTGCAGGACAAATATTTTCCTCCTACTTTTGGTTTCAATGATAAGATTCTTAAACATTTATTTTAACACTCGCAAATAAAACTATCTTACATATTCCCATCACCCTACTACCTAAATGCATTGTTCAAATGCCAAAGAGCACGTGAGCTATTGCAGATCACATAATAGATGCCTACACATTCCCTATACTAGTAATATTTATTATAGAAACAGACTGTTTTGTAAAGAGCTCTAAGATACCTCGGCCGTAAAAAGTGTGATATAAAACAAAATGCTATTCAGTTCAATAGATGTCTGATAAGAAAAGAACCCTAAAATTTGAACAGTCCCTCCTCCCCTTAATCAGCCCTAACAATGGTACCCCAGTCTCGGTGCTCCTGCATGCAGCAATATCTGTCTTTTAAAGAGAGGAATAGGAACGTGCCGCTAACAGAGAGTGCTCATTGGTAGAACATTGTTAGGTGTTTTATAATTGATAGTTTTCAGCATCAGCACAAAGGTAAGGGCTTTAGCCTTGAATACTACCCACTAACAATATACCCACATACAGAAAACTAGTGCTAAATGTATTTATTAAAATAAATGCTTTAAAATAGTCTGCTTTTCATACAAAGTAATTATCTTACACTATGTGCAAAAGGTACTTTTGTAATCAATGGTATACAACCAGCTTCAGATGCAACCACACACACCCCATTACACACAGTGATGCTCATCAGATTGCTTGGGACTGAATCATTTCATTGTGTTCTGTAGCTTAATTCTTCAATTCCTGTAGCTGGAATTCATCCAGATCAGCCCTGTTTTCTAAGATGAAATCAAAATACTTCAAGGCCACAACCACCAAATAATACAATCAGCTCTAAACATAGAATAAGGTATTTCATACTTTTTAGAGGCCCATAGTTCCTGTTCTAATAGTGCCAGGGCAACAGGGATTTTTTTTTTTTTTTTTTGGCACTTCTAGCCTATTAATTACCAAAGGACAAGAGAAATATGTTGTGGGTATGAGTGAATTTTGTAGAAGTCAAAACAGACAGTAGCAGCCAGCTGGAGAATTTTAAATGCTCTAAATTTTCACCAGTCCTGCTTAAGAAGCTAATCACTAACAAGCTAACGCATTTTTTTTTTTTTAATATATATACATTGGACAGACCAGCACAGTCAAAAAATAAAAGAGAAAATAAAGAGCAGGAAAAATATAATATAGTAATGGGTCATGATTTTTCTACTGAACTAGACAAAAATAATCGCACCAGTAGAATTAGGTGAGTAATCATAAGGGTAAAATATTTTAATTACTAAAAATGGTTAGTTTCATTTGGTTATCTGTAGAATCCTATCATTTCTTTTAATGAATTCATTTGCAAGTATTTGGATGACCATCAATTTATTCATAAAAATGTTTGAGAGTTGCAGGCTATGCAAATTCTGTTGCTAATTAGTTAATGGCTACATTCACCCTGTCAGTGGCTGATGATCAGATACTTGTGCTTATAATTCTTACACCTACAAACATTTTTTCATACAATACACCAGAATGTTTCTGTACTTGCATAGAGTGGACAGCACTGATCTTGAGTGGCTTTTTCCCCCCAGGATCAGTGTTTCCATGGCAAGTCCTGTGGGGATCTGTCTTATCTTTTCTTCTCCGCAGTAAGCATTTAGGGATAATAAAATAGTTAGCAAAGAGGTATGTTCTATGCTATATTCAATAAGCTGATGATAGTCAACACTACAGTCCGGACCCACAAAGGCACTGGGAAATCAAAGAGCCTTAGGCCCCTCAATGCATTTGTCCATGTGAGCCTACTTCTCTCAAGTATCTAATTTATTCTTTCAAATGTTACACCTCGTGGAGACAGGGAGACAGAATGGAGTTAAATGACCAAAGATCTCTGGATAAGATTGAAATGATGTTGCCTGATCATCAAATGACAGTGATGATACAACTTATCTACCTTTGATTTTATCCATCATTTGTAACCCACATGCACAATGTGGGGCTGTTGTTGGCCAACATTCTGTTGGGTACACAGCGACAGTGTCCAGGACACTTTTTACCACCCAGAGAAGAAAAAGGGAACTGTGCTGTTACTTCTATCTTTTAAGTAATTGAGTTTCCCTTAAAAACCCATCATAGCACTACTCAGGTAGTGACCAAAGCTAAATTAGAAAACCAGAATTCTGCAGAAGATGAATGTAGCCCCAGTATTATAAGATCCTAGGATCCTGTTCAGCCTAATGTTTATAAATAGTTCCACAGGAAAAAATCACTTACACGCACTTAAGCACATTGGTAACTACTGGACTGGAGCCTTAGTGTGTCAATTTGTATTGTCAGTACTGCTCCTCCAATGCCAAATGCTTGAAATTTGTCTTTTTGTGTCCTTTTTCTACATTTACTCCCGCTAATAATCTGATCTCACATACTAAATATCATAATATCATTTAGGATGTTCCAATTATAGAAAAAAAATTATAATCCAAGTGAAAATTCCTTTGCAACATACATATCCTCCCCATCCTATTGCCATTAAAACGTTCGATTTCAGAGGACCTAGCATAATTTTTTCTTTACACTCTTTTTTTTAACCATTCATTATATTTCCATTATAACTCTGGAAAAAGATGTACTTCAGTGGATGATAACCAAGGCTACAGCCTGTTTAATAGACGAAGCAGCTATTCTACATTTCAGAATGACTAAATTAAGTCCTACTACGAAAGTAAAAGTTTTACATTTCTTTCTTTTAATCGGGACACTTGTTGCAGATTAACTAACTCACATTACTTTTCTCAAAGGAAAGTAAGAAAGAACATTTGTTTGATTCTAAACATTCCATATCCTTAAAAAGCCAAATTACAAACACGATACATGCATGCACATAGGAGATTGGAAAAGGTCAGTCACTTAAACGGTCAAATCACACAAGCCCTCATTTGAGCTAAATTACTCTCTCTTCCCACTATAAAACAGCACAGAAACAGGAGTGCTCTACTAGGGAGCATGAGTAGCAATTTGTTTCCAATATGTATAAGCCCGGCTACCAGTTTCAGGACTATAACCAGACTTTTCAAGTACCTTCCATGGACTTCAGAAAAAGCTAAGAACTTCATAGGTTTTAGTATGTGTGATTGCAGATTCACACAGCACGCTTACAAGAA
This sequence comes from Ibidorhyncha struthersii, assembly GCA_013398815.1. Taxonomy (NCBI): domain Eukaryota; kingdom Metazoa; phylum Chordata; class Aves; order Charadriiformes; family Charadriidae; genus Ibidorhyncha; species Ibidorhyncha struthersii. Next base: position 704,934 of record VZSZ01008417.1, on the reverse strand, counting down.
ATGTGAAATCATAAGAATGGTTGCACTCCAGCTTCATCTAACCCTGTATCCCTGCTATATTCATCCCTGCCCACGGCAGAGGGGTTGGACTAGATAACCTTTAACGTCCCTTCAAACCTAAAACACTCTATGATTCTGTGATAACGTCCAGCAACTTGAAGTTCAGGAACTTTCTGAGTCTAAGATAGTTTTTAACAGGATTTTGATAANTTTTTTGCGCCCCCCCCCCCTTTATTTTCTAATCACGTGTTACCAAAATTCTATGGCAATGAGTTTCATGGGTGAATTCTGGGCAATGTGAAATACCCCTCCTCAGTTTTTTCTTTTTTTTTTTTTTTTTATTCCCCTCCTTTTTTTTTTTTTTCTTTCCCTTTTTCTT
>VZSZ01008417.1:489285-704303 GCA_013398815.1 Ibidorhyncha struthersii | reverse complement strand
CCCCCCCCCCTTTATTTTCTAATCACGTGTTACCAAAATTCTATGGCAATGAGTTTCATGGGTGAATTCTGGGCAATGTGAAATACCCCTCCTCAGTTTTTTCTTTTTTTTTTTTTTTTAATCTCCTGCCTATTCATTTTCTTTGCTGCCCTTATTCCTTGCTCTGGCTGTTGCTGATTCATCTTAGAAGGTTATGGTCACCACCTTTTCTTAGCTACTTCCCATCAGAAGTTCCCATTCCAACAGAACTGCACATATAATCAGTCTGTGAACTGGTTCTGTTAAAGTTACCTGGTTTACCTTGTAAATGTTTACAAGTAATTTTTATTTCATTGTTTGTTTTTTTGTTTGTTTGTTTTGTTTGTTTAAATTGAAACACATTGACAGAACAGATAGTTAAGCTAGCAAGTGTAAAGCTTCAACATTTATGGAAGGAAAGTTCCACTGGACTTGATAGAGAACCTAATGTTCCCATCAGTGGACTGAACGGGCTTAACTCTGAGAACATGTCTGACAGCTCTTTGCCTAGGGCACAGGGTATTGCAGGAGCTGTCGTGCAAATTCTCAGATCCTTGCTCCAAATTACCCAAAGCTTGCTGAGCTTTTGGGTATATCATATTATTCATCTTTGGTTCACCATCTATTCAAACCTTTGGGAACAGAGGAGGAGAATGGCTTTCATTTCTGGGTAGCAGTGTGTCTGGCTTGGATTTCACTTTTATTTGTGGCTGGTCATTCATATCTTCATTTGGGTTTTGAGATGAGATGTTGCAGGATTTATACTTTGTCGGTAAATAAGTATTTTATAAAGCTTGAGATAGACATTTGACATTGAAAAAAAAAAACCCCAAAACTTGTACGTGGTTGGAATGGCAAAAAAAAATCTTGGTTTTGATAAGTTTATTGCTGTGCAGACCATGTCATGGAAATATTCCCCCCAAAGGATAATTCTCCTCTCTCTGAGAAGAAAACCTGGAGGACAAAAAGTGCCACGGAGCACACCCTCCCCTTGCTGGTTGTGTTTGTACTGACAGGTACAGACAACTGTGTGTCTACTTTGGTCTTGCTCTGAACCAGACAGATAAAACCATTTCTCATCCAGAATATGTAATTACATGGCATTTACCATTAAGCTATTAAGTCTACAGAGCAGCAGGCTGTATCGTCTGCAGACCAGCATGGCAGTAACACGTCCTAGGGTTCAGAGCTTCCCTGACTGTACCTGACACAATGCCCTCATTTTTTTACTGGCAAAACATAAGGAGCCTGCAAAGAGAAAGGAATGACGTTATACAGGTGCGTTCTTGCTATATGCTGTTTACCAATTAATTTCATAGAATCATGGGATGGTTTAGGTTGAAAAGGACCTTAAAAATCACCTAGTTCCAACCCCCCTGCCATGGGCAGGGACACATCCCACTAGACGAGGTTGCTCAAAGCCCCATCCAGCCTGGCTTTAAACACTTCCATGGATGAACCTTCCACAACTTACCTGGGCAACCTGTTCCAGTGCCTCACCACCCTCAGAGTGAAAAATTTCTTCCTCGTATCTAATCTAAATCTACCCTCTTCCAGCTTAAAGCCATTTCCCCCTGTCCTATCACTACGTGCCTTTGTAAAAAGTCCCTCCCCAGCTTTCCTGTAGGCCCCCTTTAGGTACTGGAAGGCCACTATAAGGTCTCCCGGAGCCTTCTCTTCTCCAGGCTGAACAACCCGAATTCTCTCAGCCTGTCCTCACAGGAGAGGTGCTCCAGCCCTCTGGTCATCTTTGTGGCCCTCCCTCCTCTGGACCCACTCCGGCAGGTCCATGTCTTTCCCGTGTTGGGAGCTCCAGAGCTGGACGCAGTGCTCCAGAGATGGATGCAGTACTCCAGGTGGGGTCTCACCAAAGCAGAGTAGAGGGGACTGTGGGGCAGCGCAGGCAGCACACTGAAACCTCCGTTATCCCTCCTCCAGTACCAGGCGACAGGAATCAAAAGAAATTAGAAGAGTCGACTAAGACACTCTACTCCAGTGATAGCTGCTTGCCAGGGAAGATGTTTGGAGTCCTGCAGCCCTACAGAACTGAAGGGCAGCTTTACAGTTCCTGTCCTCTTTTCTCAATCCCATATCAAGTCAGAAGCCAACCAATGCTCCGTCCAGCCAAGGGATCAGGTTTGGTGTCGCATTATTTTTTCTAGGCTACCTTCTCACACAATTCTATATTCAAATCAGTAAAAATGATACTGTTAATGCCACTGATATTTTTTGAGAGACTCAGATGTTGCTGAGATCTCACTTTTATGAGCAACTCTGTCATTTGTAAGCTTATCAAAACCAAAAAGAAAAACTATTTGTGCTTAATATGTGAAATTTGAAACAGACTTCTATCTTTGTCATAAAGCTCCCAAGTAAGTTAAAACATTGTTTCATTAAAAAGGTTTGTTTTCCTTAGTTTAGAAACACAAGTAGGAATTTAATGAGAATAAAATACAGTTGTACATTTGTGTTCCTTATTTGTTTTTGATCTTTGATGCAAACACAATGCATGTTTGAGCATAATAAGATATAATATTTCTTTGTAGTGTGGCTTTCCAATAAGTTTAAAAAAACTTCGCTACATACAACATATTCCAAACTTCTGTCACTTCTATTTATTCATACTATCCTTTCATTTGAAATGGTGAATGCTATTGACTGAGATCCTTAGAATTTTTCCCATAATAATAGGCTAATCCTTGGGAAGATTGCCTTCTGTATCGTCTACTTTTTTTCTTCTCACAGTAGTTTCCATGAGGTGTGAGATTATTAATTCCCAACATTTTCCTAGAGTTTCAAGGGATTTTCTTTCAAGTTATTCTGTGCTTCAGACAATTGAGCAACATGGACATGAGGACTAAGAATTTTTATCTGATTTTTTGTTGTAGCCTGTATTTGGTATAGCATTCAGAGGACAGATCTAAGGTTGTCAGTAACTGATATTACTGAGGGAACATTTACATTAGTTTTCTCCACAGTCATGTTTGAACATGCTGCGTTGTAGTATAACTAGGAGGCGATTAAGGCACACTTAAGTAACACTAGGCCATTACTGTACTCAACTGAAGATAGTAGAAAGCATTATTCACAAAAATATTTTCACTAAATAATCCTGAATTGCAGATTATTCACCCAGTGCAGTTTAACAGCAGTGCTACTCACTGCAGTCACATACCCTTCTCCATAAGAGAGATGGAGAGATGGTACATCCATCACAATTCCAGACACAATTCAGCACTGTATCAGGTTTCTCAGTCTAAAAGTGCTACAGAATGCTGAGTTCAAACCAGTGTCAAAAAATGCCCTATATTAAATGAACAACATTTTACAGTCACTTTATAGCTGCAGAGTACACCTTCCTTAAGTGTAAGTCACAGTGCCCTTAAGCAGAAATAATGTGGTTTATGTTTTTTAATGTAACACCCACAAAGATTCCGAAGAAAAACATATCTCATGTAGACACCTGCACGGTTTACTAATGAAATAAATAAGCAATATACATAAACTATGAATCATAAAACTGTAGGTGAAATGGTGTTTGTGTGTGGGGGCTCACAACTAACTGGATTATGTTATCTGTCCACATTACAGAACCCCTCACTTCACATTAGAACTGCCACATTAGAACACCATTAATGTACAAACCAGTTACTTTGCCCCAGACAGGAACTGGGCACCTCAGTGAAATAACTGGGGAAGCTGTCCAATAGGGGAGGGCCACCAAACTGGGTTTCTTCCTGGAAAACACCCTGCAATGCAATGAGCCTTCTGCAGAGCCCTGACGGAGGCGGGAGATGAGGGCTGCTCCCTGAGCACGCTGCAAGGCTCTCCTTGGGAGTGAGTGAGCCTCAGAAGCAGGGGACCGGTTTCCACCCCATGCAAATGAAACTTGGATGGCGTCGGAGTCACCCAGGGAAAGAGGTCACGTATGGAGAGGTCTGTCTTTATTCAATTTCTAACTAGTGTTCTGTAAAAAGGACAGCTAAAACATTTATTTGCTAAGACAGTGTTTCTTGCTTCACTTTCACATCACCATCAGGGCATTTAAACAGAAGACAGAGGTCCCTAATGAAGCACCTTCATTAGCTTGGTGCATTTGCTGTGCTAATGCAGACTAACTGCTGCCAGCATCTACTTGTGTGAGGCTGCATCTGTATCCTCAGAGAACTACTGTACCCTTCCGTATCTACTGCAAACCAAGGAGCTGGCCCACTTAGAGCAGAGAGGTTGAGGTCCAGGGAGAGACTGGAGCAATTTGCAATGAGTTTTGCAAATCTCACCAGCCAGTACATATTTAACTATCTTGTTAATTACTTCCAGCTGTAATTCCTTTCTTTTTCAGTTGGCAACATGTGCTCCTTTTGAGTTTGTTGGGAAATAGAACACTATTCCTTTCCTTTCTTCATCAAATCTACGCTGTTTTGCACTCACCCATGAACCGTTTGGTCTATATGGCCAATTCATATGACCATAAGCACTATACAGCCAAATGCGAGAATAAAGTCCCATATATAGAGACCACCCCGGTTTGTGTACATCTCTAAGTGCGAGCCAGGTGCCTGTTGGAGGGAGATGAGCACATACAAAAGTGCTTTGGTAATCTGCAGTGTTCAGGTTCCTCAGCTTTGAGTTACAGTCATATCTTTCAGAATACTTTAATTTGACTATATTTGGTTTAATTATATTAAAATAATAAGTAACCAGTGACTAAACCACTTCATAATCACTGCAGTGTGAAGCAATGTATCAATCTGTGAATTACAGGAATATATGGTGATTATCAGCTAAATCTTAGAAAAATCATAAACCTTTGACCACGTATTGTGCCTTTTATACAGGGGTCTCAAATGCTTAAAAAAACCAGTGGCTACCTTTTGAAATCATAACAAATTTCAGTACCAAGAGGTGCCACCTGTTCACAATGACACAGTAAATCATGCCAAAAGTAAGGGTCTCTCAGCTGTCCCAAACTTCTAACTGGTAATTTGATTCAAGACTTGACCTACACACACCCCATTGTGAGGACACAACGTACCTGCCACCTGCGTCGAGGAAGAGCGAGGGAAAGCACTGGCTCTGATGGGAAATAAATTGGATCCTGCAGGCTGCAGGCACAAGAAACCTGCCAGATCCGGACTCTCACTTTTTCCAGAGCCGTTTCTTTCCGCACATGAAAGAAAAGGGACCGGCAGTGACAGCGGAATAACAGCCTCTCTGCTCGAACACATTCAACCAACACTGCCAACAGAGGAAAGGGTTCCTAGTTTTCTGTTTGTGATTACACTGTTTTGTCATTGCTGTCAGGATGTGCCTATGCAATATGTGCCTCTCTGATGCCTCGTGCCTGTATGTTTCATTTTTAGCTGAGTGGGATGTACAGTAATTAGCCACTCATTCTCCTTGTCTATTCTCTGTGTTTTGTTTCGTTTCCTTCACTTACAGGATTTTGGCAAGCCTTCGGCCTTATGGGCAACTCTTTCCCTTCTCCCCAGTCTGAACCTCCTCTGCCAATTTTCTTCTCACTGCTTGGGAGATGACAGTTTATATATTTGTACACACAAGTGAATATGCTAATATGCTCCAAATATGGACTGTGCAATCAAATTATCATGAGTTTGGTGGAATGCTTTTCTGGATTATTTCCTCTAAAAATATAGCTTTCCAATTGCAAACAGTTCACAGCCAACAAAATATTGACTGAATCAAACATATGTGGTGAAGTTGAGTTTTTTTAATTCAAGATGGAAAATTTTTGTTCCTGGGCTTTTTTTTTTCCTCTTTTGTTTTTTTTTCCTCCTTTTCATTATGAATTGTTGCCTTTGGGTGGTTTTTTGCTTTGAGAGTGCAAGTTGCTGTCATTGACATTACTGGGACTTACATGAGAATAAAGAGTGGAAAATGAATAGCTTTCAGGGGCTTCAGGTTGATAGAACAATTTCATCGCTTCTCAGTTAATGCTGTACAGCACTCCATGAGTTTTTATCTCATATCTGAAGTTTTACAGCTGTAGGGACCAATTCGAAGATCCCCTTTTGAATTCCTTTCCTTTGCAGGAATTGTTGGTAAATCAGCAAAAATAAAGGACGCAGAATCAGGTTCACAAACTGCTAAAGACAACTATTTCTATTTTTTCTTTTTTTTTGTATTTTTGAATAATTTGTAGCTTTCTCAAATATATATATTTTCATATTTAATAAATAGAGCTTTAAAATTTTGCACGTGCTAAATGAAGAAATAACTCTTCTGCTACTGCAAGAAAATTCACGATGTAATACTTCAGAGATGTTTGAAAAATACAGAGCAGTCAACGATTTTCCTCCTGTTCTTAAAAAAGAATTAAACTGAGGTGCGGAAATTAAGCAAGGGTCTTCTCCTAGTTTCCTTTTCTCAAAATTAGTGGTTTGGAAATACACTTTAATACCAAAACCTACTTTTTGTTGTTTTATGTTCATGCGGCTGCAAGTTCAGTTGAATCAGTTCAGCTGGTTCAGATGAAAACCAATATATAAAACACATACTTGAGTATATATATGTGAATATATAATATTACATATTATTTAATTATCTTGCTCAAGCCAGATCTGGGACCACTAATGTGCTTGAACGCTGACTGGCAGTGGCTTGCCTGTTTCTTAAGAATAAAGCAAACGTGTATGAATTTGCAAAATATCAAACCCATGTTTCCCTGCTGTACTGACATAAACTCAAATTAGGATATAAAGAGGAAATGAGAATTGAAGAAGTTGTCTTGGAAACCAGGAGTTAGAAACTGTTTTAGCCATGCTATCCCAATTCACAAGAAAGGTGTCAGACATGGGATTAATCAGTAGAAATCCTGCTACTCTTGAGACCCAGAGCAAGCACCCTGTGCTGTGCCCCTGCAACATGAGACCCAGTGAGCACAACCAAACTGCAGGCAACTGGCAACGGCACAAGATGTGACAGAGCTGCAAGTATGTAGACCAGCAATTACTCTCATTACAAATAAAATCCTACCAAACTAGCATGAAGTAAAGGAATAACATACACCTATAATAGCTAAAATTTAGTTTGAAGCAGTTTAAGAAAACAGTAATTGATCTCAGTAACCTCTCTTTGTAGCAAGCCACTAGAGAGATACCACAACTCGTCACCTCAGCCGCAGACTACGCCAGAGGATTAACACTCCTGCAAACTCAGCAGAATCGTACAGTTGTACAACAGCTATAGCTGTACAGTACAACCTATACATTTAGCAATCATGCAACAGTGCTATGCTGGTCATTCCTCTCTGGGACGTGTGTCAAGCTAACAAGAAGTACTGCATGCATCATTTTATGTAGCTTGACATCATTTACTCCTCAGGATGCAGGCAAGGCTGGCTGGATACTCTAGCATTTTGAACTGCTGGTCCTTAGGGCCCTATGAAGCAGCTCTTACATTTTGCACTAATCTTTTTTCCCTAGTACTATACATTTTAAAGAGATGCCATATGGCACTCAGACAAATCGTACAGTGTTTTGCCCTTTCTTTCTAATTCGGTTGGCTTTACATTTCTCAAGTTGCATTCCCAGTTGATGAACAACGTCCTTAACCTCTTGAGTGGTCCCAGACGTCCACTAGACATAGACCAACATGACACTTGTGCTGACTTCTAATATATACTGGATGTCAACAATGTTACTGTCATTCACTTTAGCAGTCAATTTGCATCTAAGCATACTATCAGGGACTCTATTGTAGCACCTAAGAGTAAACTGAAAATATAGCACAGCTACTACCAAGGTATAAAGGAGTTTTTCCTTCACTGGCATCCGGTTTTCAGACAGACAGCAGTCAGAAGTCACGGTGTTAAATGGCTAAGACTACATAAGTAGAATTGAACTCTGGAACATAAAGTGCACTTTTTGTTGATGGCACCCTATTTGTATGCATTTTGCTTTCAAAAGGAGGTAAGTAACCACTGCTTCTGTAAGCCTTTTTTTATCTGCTAAGGAACAGAGCCACACTGGTTTTATGAAAGTTAAAGTTCCTTTTCATATGGCTAATTTATGTTTCATAAAAAAGAGGGATCAGTACCACCAGGTAGTGTAGCAGGTATTGTTAGGATATAGCGAGGCATTTCATTTATTCAGAATTTCACATATGATCACAGAACGTTCACGGCCTCTTGTCACATGAGACAGAGTATAAAATTAAAGGAAAAGGGAAATGGTTGAATACACAAACTTTTTTTTTTCTTCTCCTCAATATACAAAACAAGCCCGTCATATATCTTGAGAATGAAAATGGTGTTACTGTCCTGTCCACTTAACAGCGTTGCAAAATGCTGTACAAAAGCATGATGCCCACTTGTGCCTGTGTATATTTCTCTATAGAAACAAGACAGAAGAATACATGCAGAAGCAGCACTTGCATAGCAAAATAATCATAAATGCTCATCTGTAGAAGTGACTGGATACAAAAGCAATTGCAAGTGTTTATACAGTACAAACATGGAGGTGAAGTTAAAACACCTTTGAAAATCTGACCCACATTATCTGCAGTAATAAGTAAATCCTCCCTCTAAAGATAAAAGAGAAAGTACTCTCATTATTTAGTCAGACCTTCACACCATGAAGACCCAAACACAGAGGGGTTATCAAAATGCCCTTAGAATAATAAAATCAAGCATTGACAGACCAAGAGGTAAAGTTTTAAAGTGGAGGCCCCCTGACAAGGCTCTGCTTTACTCTTAGAGGCTGGCTGGTCTGATTACCGCATCTGAATGCTAGCAGAGATACAATGCTAGATATTCATTAGTGGAAACTGTTGTCCTAACAAGAAAATTATTGAATTATGTCAATTAACACCAGCTGAGGACATGTCCCGCAATTTTTAAATAGAGCAAAACCATAAAGAGATTTGTAAAGTTTAGAAGTAGGATTCTGAATTGCAGATGGCTCAAGCTGGATGGTTGTAAGGGTGCCTATAACTCAAGGACCGCATGTTGCTTATCCTCTGTGCATTCAAAGCCATAAGTAGCCAGACTAGCTGAAGTGTCTCAGCGATTTTGCGGTTTTAGCCCCATGTGGATCATGTGCCAGTAGGTCAGGCTAGAGATGAGGAACAAGGAGCATTGCTGGTTATGTGAAAGCATTCCCCTGAAATTTAAGACCTGTTTTCTCTCCTTCCTTGAAATACATTTTCAGCATCCCTCATTGCAGAAGTGATCGGAAGTCCTTCACTACAGGACCCACACCCTGTATGTTTTTCCTGTGACTGTGTTACAAGCAACACCGGTAAGCGCAGGCCGGGTCCTGACTGCAGAAGTGCAGGCAGGGTTTCAGAGGCACTGATGGCTGGATGATGTGAAGCCGAAGGATACATTTTTAAAGAAATTATAACTGCGTTTCTTTATGGGCTACAGCAACTGTTGTCTGATCACGAATGACTCTGGACACCAGTATTTAAAATATGATTACTTTAAATGCATATCATTACTAAATACATTTTTGCTCACAAATATGATGAAGACAAACTAAAATTTGCAGTCTTAGTTTGCTTTTTAAAGTTACAAATATCTTCACTTTCCTCTGAGAAAACATTAGCCTTCTTCAGGTTTATTAGGGAATGTTATCAGTCCCGTCACAAGCAACTTGTGACCTCAAACCTAGCAAACTGTTTACACTTAATTACAACATTTTTGATAACTAATATGGAGAGTTTCAAAGGCGGCCAAATTCCCATGTTTCCTTTTTTTTTTTTTAAATAAGAAGTTATACGCAACTTGAAATGAGACCATCTATTCACATGTCTAAATGTAGACTCAAGTGTCCTGCATCTGAGTGTTATGGTCTTTACTGCACGCACTGAAGCTGATCTAAAATAATTTGTTCATGATACACACAGAGTGCTTTTTGGTGCTAGCAGAGGTGTTTTGTATTCCATCTGGCATCATCTGGTATTCAGACAATACCCAGAATATCTTTTAAAAATTTTTATAACTGTCCAAGTTTACTTGCTCTTGGTACAAATTAAAAAAAAGAAAATTTACAATTTAAAAAAAAATACACAAAATAAATCACCATTAAAGATAAACCAACAAATATTTAATGCCAGGAGTTTTTGATCACTTAGTGCTGATTTTGCCCGTACCAAATTAAAACTGGCCAGGAGATTCGCAGACACAAACATTCAATAGTATTTCTATATTTACATGTTCATTCCAATTTTGAGAAGCTGCACTTCTTAAGTTTTTCCTCGCTTACCGTGGAGTTCAGTTCAAGCTCTGTTAAATCTATAAAAATCAATATTGAGTATATGTATTACGTGACAGTTCCATCTAAAAGTATCTGGTATAGAATATGGGCCAGATACAATAGAGCAGCCAAGCACATGTAATTTACCCAACAAATCTAAAGCACTCCCACATTGATTTTTGCAGTTTTGTAGCCCCTAGTCACAGAGCGGAGAAAAAATGGCTTACTCATAGAGTGTGCTAGTACTTGGGGCTACATCATGTTTATTTTAGAGCCCCCGATTTGGGTTGTCTTTTTGTTACCTTTGTTGATGGATTTTTTAGGTCATTTAATGTGGTTGTCCATTCTAAAATGTCTACTTTTACAGCAAGAATATTAAAAGAATTTTCTAAATTGTTCTGATCTGTTGATTACTTTTCCCAAACTTACAGTGTACAGATGGAATATTGCAACATTTTAACAGTTCCTAAATGCAATTATCTTAAGCAAGTATGAATAGAAAATTGTATATAAGCAAGGGGATAATGTATTAATATACATCACACAATAACTAGTATAAAAGGATACCAAAACCATATTTGAGAATACAACTGCAAGTTAAAAGGACATTTTTTGAAACGACAAAAATACATATTTGTGTAGCATAAAATATGTATGTTTATGTACTAGAATTATATACTTAAAATGTTTTCAAATCCTAAAAGGATCTTACTTATCTATCTGTCTATATCTCTTCATGCTTGTTCAGAAATAACAAATGGGCAGATTTCCCAACTTATAGTAAAATAATAATCTATTCATCAAGATCTGCTATATTAACCAATAAAATTTTTATAAAATATAGATTCAGTCACAGATTCTATCAGCATTTGGACCTAGATGGCAGGCTAAAAATATATGTCCAGATTAAAAAGTTGAAAACCCAACTTAATAAAAAAAACCCTACAGGATTTAAGCATGTTGCATGTCTAGAGCTTTTTTCTATTTTATTTACTCATAAGTATCATTAATACCAAAGATCAACAACCTTTGGTGCCATGTGTGTCACTCTCTCTCTTCAAGTCTTTAGTAGTTGCATGCTTATCTATTTCAGTCAAATGTATTTCTTATCGAAAAAAAAGAGTGAGCAACCTGACAATATAGTGTTATCGAATTTTTTCAGCTGAGACCCACATGTCATTCAGCATTCAGACATGCTTGTGCTTGATTGATGGATGGGTTTGTGACAAATAAAACTAGGATCAAGAGCTTTGCACCTTTTCCCCCATCAGGAACCAGAGTAAAGCATAACTCTATAACAATGGTGGGATTAGGGATGCATTAGCTCTCCATCGACCAAAACCATCCATTCCCATCAATACTTTGCACTTAATAACCTGAAGCTATGATAAGAAAACAAAAGAAGGAGAAAGGGACAGGAGAAAACAAATCAATAGAAGAAGGGAATGTCTGAAAGATGCACTGTCCAAATGAAGAAAAAATTTTGCTGAATTGCTAGGATAATGTCCCTTGACAAGAGAACAATGTACTGTCAAGGTTTATCAGCAAGGAGGCCAATTGGCACAATGTTAAGCACAGGTTTGGCATTTGAGTGGTGGCACTTACTGTAGATGTAAAATACATAATGCCAACATGCAGATAATAACAACTCATATTTGTTTCGTATTAACAGTTTGGATACCATAAGGAACACAATTACATTTCTAGGTATCCTGGAACAGATGCTATGAACACAAGGACTGATCCTGTCCCCCTGAAGTCCACGTGATCACTACTAGGCTGATGTTTTTGACTAAATCTTTGTGCTAAAAATAGTATTAATTTCTACTTGCAATTATATTTTTTCTCTCTTTAGGATTAATTAATATCTTACCTGCTCTTACAAACTGACCTGAAGGACCAGGAATGGTCTTAGGCTTTGAAAGGTCAATAGTTTTCATGTTGCTTCTTACTTTGTTCGAAAGTCTGAAATCTACAAACTAGCACTAAGACTGGAAGTAAAAGAAAACCATTCATTAATGTCACCTCCTCCTCAGGATTAAAGTAAGAGAAAATATACTTCTTAAACACCTGCAGCTTACTCAGGAAGATAATGAAGTATCAGTTAAGCTTATCGAATACATCTTAATACAGAAACTGCTCCCTTTTTTACAAGACTGTGCTTGAACTTGCTGCTGTGGTGAGTGAAACTAGGAAATGTTTCTCTAATGCTGTGCTTTCTCTAGTGCTGAAGGAGAGGAGATCTAGTGATTTTCTTCCTTCAAGATCCAGAAAGAATGGTCAGCTTCAGCACACAACCTTGAGTGCCCAATTGCACTCCTTTGGCCTAAGGACAGCACTGGATGCTGAATTCCTGACCTCGTATCTGAGCCTTGTGCAAAGTGTCTGTATTTATTGAGGTAATCTTTGAACACAATTATGTCCATCTTCCCTTTAATATGACACAGTTTTATTTTATATTGTCTGGTTATTCTGATTAAATACTGTTAGACTGAAAGCCAACAAAGAGCACACAGTCAGGTAAGCAACAGTTGCTGACATTCACGGTTTTACTCAATCAGATGACTAATTTTCAGGTAAGCCTCTGATATACAGGTAGAAGTTCTAATATCCAAGATACTAAACAATGTTACTTAAGCTCTAATTTCATGAAAAGTAAAAGAAAATATTTTAAAATGTTTCATCTATAAAAAGTGTTTCCAATCCCCTGACAATTGTAAGATTCTACTCACATTAACAATATGCATATTGTTAAATCTACATAAGTCTTAGTATCTCTGTATTAGTCATCTAATCTTCAGTGTGTACTAGAAAGGACTGAAAAGACAGTCCAACAGTAAAAGCCCAAGACTACAAGATACGCAATAGGTGCTACCCTGCTGGCTCTGCCACACTCCTCCCTTGTCACATATGAAAAGTCACAAAATCTCAGCATCCCTGCTTCCTTGTATGTAAACGATTATTATGATTTCCAACTTCAACTGAGCCTATTCACTTGCTGTGACCACAGGTTGTTCTACAAAGTAGAACCAATAATGAATTAAAGGAAACGCCACAAGAAACAAGCATGTTCCTAGACTTCAATACACTCTTTACAAGTTCCTTGATGACTACATGAAGTTACTGAAAAGATATGGAATTAAGTAAAAAGCTCTAAAGTGGCTCGTGCAGAAGCTGAAATGCATTCACATGAAGTGAGATAAGAACGGCAGGCAGAGGAATATATTTCAAGACATGCTAGAGGGTACTCTGAGAAGAGTAAGAAAAACCATGAAAGGAAATAGGTAACTGAATTTTTCAATTCAGTGTGTACGGTAGAAGTAGAGTCAAATGCAGCATAACATATACATAAGTAAAGAATGGAAATAAATTTATAAAATATGAAAGAACTACAAAGAACGAGGAACTTTTCAGAACCCTTCTTTTTTTTTTTACTGCTGCTCTTTTAATCTTAGAGTTATGTTGCACTGTCTTGTAAAAAACGAAAATGGTGTTATTGTCCTGTCCGCAGTTGTTGTCCACCACAAACTCTCAGTTATTTTGGTTTGATAATATTGTCACTGTCAATGCACACTATCAAAAAGCCCACAACATACATCAATGAACAGCCTGATTTTCAACCTGTTTACGTTACCCTGATTTGGACAATGCAACTACACACAGAAATGCATCTCCCATTTGCTTAAAACCTTACTGACTTTATTAGAGGGTCTGTCCACGGAGCTAATGCAAGCCCTCAGATCTGCCAAAAGTGCAAAAACTATTAATGTGGGGAGCAGATGAGTGATCTACTCCTCATAACATACATTTTACAGTGGAAAAAATTATTTCAATACTGTTACATAAAATAGGACTCATTCTGATAACAGTTCATTAGTAGAAAAATGAAGTGTTAAGGAAACCTCTTTTATTTAATTTCATTACAATTCTGAACTGTCTAAAGGTACCGCTCTTATAAAATTTTCAAAATCCTGTTTGCACTGTTTATACTGAAAGGATCCAAGTAACTGGAGTCTCTCACTCACATACAGTCTTAAGGATAACTGCCAATAACTAAAAAAAAAAATCAAAATATGTACTTGAAAAGTTCTCAAAACTGGTAACTTTCCATTCCACAAATAAACAACATAAATTTGGCAAGACCATCATATAATTCACACACAATAAAGTGAATATCTGTTTTAAGTGCAGATCTCAAAGCTATTTTAACTACACAGCAGCCCAAGCACTTCTATAATTAATTACTTACTATTTCATACCAGAAATAATAGTGATCTGATCGAGATACCATCAGTTCCAATCAGCTAGTTATTTCCTAACTAATTTTGAGAAGAGAATGAATGAGCAAGACTGAATAACAAAGACCCCAATTCTGCAGTGAGCTGTATGGCATGCAAGGGGGAGCGAGAAAGCTGTGTGTGTTCCGGGAGGTATGCAGAGGCAAATAGACATTTCAGCACAGCGTGGTGATTGTATCCAGACCTTATATTAGCAACAAGGTGCAGGTGAGGAGCACACGTTGTCAGATGCTGTATTAGTTTATTCTTTTGCTTCCTATTGTTTCTCAAGTTTGAAATAACTGTGGGGCAGAGAACAACTCCTTACAGTGGTAGCTGAAGATTTTACTGTAAAGTTACTTCTAGCATAGAGCTAGAGGATAGGACTTCCAGATAATTTAGCTACAGTCCTTCTTGTATCATTTTAAATCTAGATCTATGGATCAATTTTTCTTCAAAATATAATTGACTGGGCTAGGCCAAGCTTTCTTGTCTCCAGTGGTTCCAATACTTTTTTTCTTCCTGTTTAAATTTATTTGGATCCATATTCTATAAGGACCTAGGTGGAAGATGTTTCTAAATCCATGCTTTGTCTTTTTTCTTGAAATGTTCATATAGTATTTCTCGCCCTTGGCATAATTGCCCTCTAAATCTAGATATCACCTCAGGTTTGCAAGACACTTGACAAAGAATTTTTAGAAAGGCTTTCTAATTCTAATAATCTCTGGTCAAGTTGTTGAATTATCAGAAAACAAAACCCCAAAAGATTTGCCTGATTTTTTTCTCCAACAACTAACGGTAACCCTTTTAAAAACAACAACCTTGTATCAACACTGCAAGCCAAGTTGCATTCTTATGAATTCAGTGAGAGAGAACAGTGTTTTTGTGATGCTTTAACCTCAAGAAATATAAGGTCAGGTATTGAATATAACGCTTAAAATAAGTGTTGATGTCATTAATTTAAACATCTGACCTTGATCAGTGACCCACTGGATACCTTCCCTATTTTATTTATAAGACTGTAGCTTCTGAATGACTTCAGCTCTCCTGTAAGGTTCATAACATGCAGACTATTTACCAAAAATTCATTTTTTTCCAGCTACATATCTCTTTGCATTTATCAACACAAGAAAATTGTGTGAAGTCACAATCAGCAACTCATGTCTTAATTGCATAGATATGCATGGGTAATTCCTCTTTGTTCAACTATTTCCAAACATCCCAAGAAATAATTCTAGGGAAGTTGGTAAGTCAATACATTTATATTCAAACATTACGTTTGCACTTCGTAAGGCTGATCATTAAAATTTATTCCTTGTGATCAAAAGACAGAATCTAAAATAACATTTGGATGGCCACAAGAAGGTCCATCAGGCTATGAAGTATTTGGCAGCTAGATCTTCAAGTCTTCATTTTGGAATCAATTCTTTTTCTTTGGTGGAACTAAACGCATATGCTCCAGAGGGTTTGCCCAACTTCTGAAGGACATGTGCCTATAATAGGCCTTTCTCATCTCTGTCTTGTTAACAAGTATATAAATAAGAGAAGGCTTCAGTAATTGGCTCAGAGTTACTAATGAATTAATTAACTTCAGTCTATTTTACCTAACCTTTAATAATAAGAATCTTTTTTTGGTCTAGCAATAGGTCTGACAGGCTGAAAAAACAGACATGCAGCAAAGCTCTTGAAAATTAATGAGAAACGAGGAAAGAATCAATGTACATTCTGCTTGCAGAGAACTGACACAAAAAAGACACAATAAACCATGAACAAACACAGTCAGTTTAAAAAATAGGTTAGAAAAAGTGGGCAAATTCAATTATAGAAGTAATTAGAAGATATAGGGCAAGGCTGCCTTTTGGGACTGTGCCAGAAAACATGAATTAATAAGAGTGAATAGAAGGCGCCCATGTAGTAATTAAGAGGCAATCACCTATGGCAATGAATACCTGAAAACAGGCTGCAAACTATTAATTCAGTGATCAAAAATATTTTTAGATGATTAATATGGCAAATTTGTTTTAAAAGACTAATTTCTGGAAAGATATCAAGACAATAGCACATTATTTGTTCCTCTGGCATTTATATAGCTAATTAAATTTTATAATTTGCAACAACATTAAGTATTATCTGAAAACAGTAAAAGCAATATTTCCTCCAGTAATTCTTTATTACTGCGTCTTCAAAATCAATAAGTTAAGACTAACTCAACTTTTTTAAAGAAAATTCAAGCGTCCAGAGCCAATTGCTTCATTTATTTCAATGATTTTTGTTGTTGTTGTTTATTAAAAAGACACCATGCTTGAATTTTATGTAATAATTTTCAGCTACCGGTTTTAATTATAATTTAGATAATTATAAACAAAATTCTTTGATACTCAAATAGGCCATCACAGATGTTAATGCATGGCCAAGAGAGAGTTTTCTTCGTTAGAGCATGCCCCTCTCCTTCAGATACAAAACAATGAACAAGTTACTGTAAAGGTGTGCAACATTAGACAACATAAACAATTATCTAAAAATCTGCTAATAAAATCTCTTGCAGTCATTTATTCTCTCAGTAAATCAGGTAAGTGCAAATTTATTGTCTCAAAGATGCTTCCTGTGTCATTACAAAAGCTAACATAAAACATGNCCCCCCCCCCCCCCCCCTCGGTCTACCCTGCAAAGCAAGTCTAAGTGGAAAGCTTATGTGTGAGAACTAAAACAAACCACAGAAGAAGCTTTAAATAGTAACAACTTCACTATAGCTATATTAAAAACACAGATTAATTTCTCTAAATTCACAAGTAATCACTACCATTTCTGAGGATTCTAAAAAAAACCCTGAAGCCTCCAAATAATGACCAAGAAACAAAGACTGATCATAAGTTTCTATAATAATACTGACCATGAATTATTATTATATTCAATTTGTATTGCTGCATAAAGAAACAGTCGGCCTGAGTGTTGTTGGCAACTAATGCATGCCTTGAAGCATTAAGATTTACATCTCTTTTTTGCCTTTCTAGTGTAATTTTAAATAGCGTTTATGCTCCCAATTCAGGAATATTATCAGAACTATAAGCAAAATAAAAAAGGCATAACTCCTAGAGATAGACAAAATTGTCTGCACTAAATTAAACAGCCAAATTTCATGGTTCAAAAGTCTGCCTTGATCTCAAACTTCCTTTGCCCTCATTTTCTCCACAGGAAGGATTGTGGTTTGTGGAGTAGCAAAAAGACTAAAGGGGAAAGGAGTGAAAAACTACCAAAAATAAAATGGCGAGAGGAAATAAATTGAAACAACTGAAGGAACGCAATCTTAAAAAAAAAAAGTAGGCAAATATTACTTAAAAATAAATGCAATTTATTTCAAAACTAATTTGTTCACCTGCATCAGTATATTTGGAGATTGACTGTGACAGTGTTTCCTCAATACATACTAAAGGCTTCCTGTTTCAGTTAGGAAAACTTAGAAAAATTGAATCTCCTTTGAAAAACATACAGCTTAAAACTATGGGTAAAAGAAGTTAGTGAACTCACGCTGGTTTTGTGAATGCTTCAAAATGAAACACAGTTTGAGACATTGCTGTCACACCTTTAACTCCAGGTAGCCTCCACGGGTCTCATAACGGGTTGTTTTCTGCCACAGTGCTCAGGCAGAAAATAAAATTGAATGTGTCATATCTGGAGTATGTCAGTAGTTTATAATACTGGTGGTAAGAGCAACCCCTAAAGAATGGAATATATGCTGACTTGCAGAGATGCTCTTTTAAAAGAAGAGACAAATCATCTACAGTCTCATATAGGATAGAGGTACCTGGTGGTTTGATTGTAGTGTTGACTCTGAACACCTCTGCCTCGTTTTACAATGCTATTCTTCTGGGACCAAATCTTCGATCCCTGGTCACAGTTATGTAAATATGCCATAAGAAGAGCCTCTAGACAGGATTTGGAGCTTTCTGTCCTCTGCACCAATCCATTAATAGGAGTCATAACATGATAGCAGCTGCCTTCCATATATCCATCTGTAGGAACAGTACAGCCACTCACACCTGTCATGGCATCTGTGCCACCCAGTGTTAGGTACCCAGTTTTGTCTCCTTGGCCGCTCAGATTCGTTGTGCTACCTTTCTAATTAATGGAGACAGAGAAGGTCCTTTGCAGTCCAGCTCAGAGGTGGATCCTACTTTAGGTGCTCTTCTTATCTGCTCTTATTGCTCTCTACATCTACCTGAAAGGAGGCTGTAGTGAGGTGGGGGTTGGCCTCTTCTCCCAAGTAACAAGTGATAGGACAAGAAGACATAGCCTCAGGTTGCGCCAGGGGAGGTTTAGGATAGATACTAGGGAAATATTCTTCATTGAAAGGGTTACCAAACATTGGAACAGGCTGCCCAGGGAAGTGGTAGAATCACCATCCCTCGAGGTATTTAAAATATGGGTAGACGTGCTGCTTATGGACACGGTTTAGTGGTGGTTTTGGCAGTGCTAGGTTGATGGTTGGACTTGATGATCTTAAAGGTCCCTTACAACCTAGATGATTCAATGATTCTATGATTCATTGCCCAAATGGAGAGACTTTCTCTCTCCATTGATTGCAGAGAAAGCCTAAAGGATCTAACGAACCTCAACTGGACAAATTAAGTGCTTTGTGAATACTTCTACGTGCCTAGTTTCTTAAGCATTAGCACCCTGTTGTTCCCCTAACTTTCTGGTGTTGTAGCTCAACAAGGCACTCATTTTAGGACTTCTGTCTCATTCCCATTTTCATACTGGAAGTCCACCATCTCCTCACTTGTGCTACTGTGTCTGTTTCTGTCGTGATGCTGCAAAACAAGCTTTTGAACTGGTCAAGATATAGACATATATCAACCTGCCCTAGCACTGGTCATATCCTTTCCAGCTTGCTGGGTCCTAGTCATGTTCCTTGAATCCATTTTGTCATGGTGACCATCCTTGCCACCTGTCTGTCCACCTTTTCTGGTTTTACTCTGTTCTTTCTAAGTTGAGGAGGCTGGTACTGCACAGAGTATTCAAGATGCAGGCATGCTATGGATTTATATAGTGTTGTAATGATGGCTTTTATTTTGTTCTCTATTCTTAAAATTTTGGTTTGACTCTTCTTGACGTGACAGTTTTGCAGAACTAACCATTTAACTTCAAGATCTCATTTCTGAGAAGTGACGGTTAGCTCCCAGCCCATCACTTTCTATGCAAAGATAGTTATTTTTCCTGTGTGTATTTGTCTGTATTGAATTTTATGTAATTTTTTTTTGCCCGTTATTGCCAGCATTGTAAGATCTTTCTCAGTACACCATAACTAGTCCTTCTCTTGACTTTCCTGAGTAACTGGGTACCATCAGCAAATTTTGTTCCCTCACTATTCACCTTTTTATTTTTCAGATCACTTATTAATATGTTGAATAGCACAGATCTCCATGGGGTTTTCAGCAATGACCTGCCTTCACTGTGAAAACTGACCATTTATTCCTAGACTCTGGTTTCTACTGTCAAACAGTTATTTACTGATGTGAGGATCTTCCTCTTTATTCCAGCACATTTTATTTTTTTAAAGGCTTTTGAGGATGGACCTTGTTAAACATCTTTTGAACACCCAAGCAGGTGATAACAGCTGGGTCTCCTGTGTTCTTGTGCTTGTAGATTCCTTCAGAGAATTTCAATATATTTTTATGCCAGGACTTCTCTTTTAAAACTTACATCAACTCTTCACAATATGTCATAATTATCCAGATTACACTAATTCTTTTATTTGTTATAGCTTCTACTCATTTTCCCAGCACAGATGTCAGATTTACTGGACCGCAGTTTTCTGAATCTGCCCGAATCACTTTTTAAAATCTGTTGCTGCATTGGTCAGGTTTCAGTCCTCTGGCTCAAAATGATTTGAACTGAGAAGCTGTACACTACAATACCATGTTTCTCTCCTGACTTTCTTTAGAATTCCCTAGCAAATGTGTCTGTTTCTGATGAGCTGTTACAGCTTGTTTTGTCCATTTATTCTGTAAACTATTTATGGACACTTTAATTTGAAACAACTCCTAAAATGCATTCCATAAATTAAGATTCTGAGATGGGAATCTCTCCAACCTCCCCCATGGTAAGCACAGGTGCAAAAAATCACAGCTTTTCTGCTATGGCTTTATCTTTTTTGAATGCTCCTTTCATGCCTTGAGCATCTTACAGATTTTCTGGCAGAAATCATACTCCTGATGTGTTCAAAAAAAAGGTTACTATTACTTTTTATTCCTTGTGTAACTTGTTTCTTGGCTTCTTTTGGAGATTGTTCTTCAGCTACTTGTTACCTAGATTAACTCAAGACTCTGGCTTACCATGCAGCCTTAAAAGTAATACACCCCAGGAGGTGCAACTTCATGGTAGGCTTAAATTTTCCCAGCTCTGAGTTACCACATAACAGAAAGGCACCTTCCGATCCCCAAACATGTGTTCCCTCCAGCTGTCATGTGTTAGCACTAGTGCTCAGTTATATTCATGAGCTGATAGGGCTGAAAACTAACCCTTGAAAGAAATTTCTTAGTTTTCTCTAACCACACAGCCCATGGCACTTGCACTGTCACAGGGAGAAGGAAAGACAAAGATAAAGCTCAGGGTGTAACTGGTGCTTTTAACAGCAGTGAATATTTAGTTTAACTTAATTTTGAACCTGTTCCTAGGGTTGGGGTGCTAAACCTGGAGCATGGGCCGGAAATGAGTGGGTGGGTGGGAGTGGTGAGGTGAGGACACCTAAGACTGCTGCCAAATCCAGCTTTTCATCAAACCACATGCTGAGTATAATGCAGAATTCTGACATTCAGGGGCTTAAGATAATCAATTACAATAATCAAACTTAAGCCTTTTCTAAAGGGGTATTTAGGAAAACTTGCAGGGTGTATTTTCCCTGCCCAGTGAAGTTATGTCTTGATTTTCAGATTTAGAAGCTAATTTATTGGAAGAGTAGGAGGGAAGAAAAATCAGGTACTGGGGAACTTTCAATACCACTACTAAAATACAGAGAGCTTGGGGGGTACTTAATCCCCATCCTGCACTTCTGTCATCAGCTAAACATTGCTCCCCATTGTGCACACAAGGAGAAGTGCAAAGCTGACCCAGCAGATCGAGATGAAAAGATTAGAAGCAGAAATTAAAGTCTCCTGGAGAGATTGTTCAGCTATTATATACTGATAAATTTTTCATGGATTTCCCCACGTTTTAAAAAATCATATTAATCTGAACTTGGGAGCTTTAAAACCATGCCTCTGATTGTCAGTATTTCCCTCTCATTACCACTAGATACACTGTGGAAGATAGACCCTTTCTTATCTTAGCTGAAGAGGAAGATATATGCAGAAAGAATATAGATATTCCAGTATTCGAACTATTTGCCCAGGCTACTTCTACAGTTCCTGGTCTGTCCTTCATTTGGATTTGAAGAGGAATTGTGAGCTCATAAATGAATAGTATCATAAGAACATAAAACGGCTGTACTGTGTGAGAACAAATGTCCATCTAGCCAAGCACTGTCTCAATCAGTAGCCAGAAACAAGTGTGTAGAACAGAACAGGCATGTAATAACACTTCCCCCAAGTACTCTTCCAGCTTCCACCAATCCGAGTCTCAAAGGCTACCTGAGCCACATAAGGTTCGTGTGTATTTTTAACGTCTACGGACTTCTCTTCTGGGAACTTGGTTCAAGCGTCACTTGAACCCATATAAACTTTAAACTCTGACACTACCCTGTGGCTGCTTAATAATGTTATGTCTAAAGACCTTATTTTGTTTCTTTTCCGGCTGTCATATCTGCCATCTGCCTTAATTTCTTATCCTGGCAAAGACTGTGTGGAAACCATGTGTAGGGACCCTCTTTATGATGCTTTAGACTAGATACCTTTTTATCATGTCCCCCAACAGTCTCCTTTTCTAGGCGTACAAAGAGTCTACTTTGCTTAGTTTCTTTTGAATGGAAATCTCTGTTCCTGTTGTTGCCCTTTTGTGAACCTTTTGAAAAGGTAGGGGCAGGCAATATGCAAGATATGGGTGCAGCTTGGATTTATACACTGGCATGAGTATTCTGTACTTATCTTCCATCCTTTTCCTATTTATTCCTAACATTTATTGAAAACCACTAACCACTAAGCAGATTCTTTCATGGACCTGTCTTTTATAATCCCAAGATCTCATTCCTTGGTGGTAAGACCGCTGAAAGCCCATCATTTAATTTATGAAGTTTTGATTATTCCCAGATGCATCACTTTAACTCTAACCTAAACTTAATTTCATGGGATATTTTAAGGACTACTCACTGAGTTTGATAAGATCCTCCAGCTAGTCCTGCTAAGTGTCCTCATCTTTATTGTCCTGCAAAATCTGGTATCATCAACTTCACTAGTCGCTCTCTTTCCACTTTCCTCATGAATCAAAGGAGGAAGTTTCTACATCTCTAGGCACAACCACCTCTTTCAAACTGAGATCCCAAGATTTCTTTCTCCACAGTGCTGCCTCCTTCATTTCATCTTGACAAGTCCTTGCTAGATAGACAACAGCCAATTTTGAATCTCGATGTCTTGTAACAACATCCAAGTATTTTTGGCTCTGATGGATATAACGCAGGAGACAATAAGGTTTTCAAATCACCTCTCTTAGAACGATGCCAGCCAGAACTCTCAAGTTTTCCTGGCATTACATACACAGTGCAGTGCTTAGAAACTAATTCTCTTCTCGGTTCAACATCTGAGGTCAGTGACAAACACAGCTTTGAAAGAAGGGTACATTTGAATCCACTCTTCTTGTCAGATGAATAACAACAGTAAAGTGATGCATCTTTAACAAAACCCCCTAATAAAGGTTTTAAAGTGTGGGGATCATGGGAATTAGCTTGGGAGAACATGCAAAGTGCAGATCCAACTTAATCTAATTAGGGCTGTAACATACAGAAGTTAACACTACTCTTGGCAGAAGCAGCTGACAAATTAAATATTCTTCCAAAGAAAGAAAAAGGAAATTTTAAAGTACTTTGGAATGTTTGGAAGTGATTTTTTTTAAGTCTAGCACAGTGTTTCTGAATTTCTTAAAACAACTTCTTGAACATTTTTAGCCAGAAAGTTATAGAAATGAATGTATGAAAATGGCATTTTAATAATGAGAAATTATTAACACCTTCGAGATTGTTTTTTCAATTAAAAAGAAAGTACAAAGAACAAAATGAAAACATAAAAGGTGCTGTCTTGGTGAAGTATCTTTGTCTGCCTTTGAGGTATCTGGCAGAATAGCTACATGGATCAGGAATGAAATCTCTCCTTAGTCCTCATCAACATATTTACATTCACAGATACACAGAACCTTGCAGAAGGCAAGAGTTACTTCATCTTTCCTCTAGTCAGTGCCAACATAACACAAACCAGCACCACTCTTTAGCTATCTCCTCAATTCAGAAACCAGCATGAGAAAATTTCTAACGAATAGGGACTGAATGACAGCAAGGAGTATTATATTGAATAAGCTGAAGAATTAAACAGTTTGGAAGAGAGAAAATCTATAGGACCGAACTGAAAAGATAATTACAAGTACAGAAAGAAACAGAAAGAAATAACAATCAGCTATGCAACTAAGACAGACACAGAGGTTAAATGAAAAATTTAAGAATTATTCTAGGAAGGGGTGAAATGGAAGGGAGGGAGAGGCCACCTCTAGTATTCATACAACACCCTCATAACAATGCCAACGAATCACAGAAAAAAAATGGTCTGCACGGGACTTTGGGTGGTCATGTCGTCTACTGTTTATCAGCCTGTGATCAGTGGATTAGCTGAAGGTCCATGCAACATGTAAGATAACAGATGATGACTTACAAAAAATCGCAAATCATCCATATAATCTCATAATTTATATTATTTGTGCTACCCATCTCCTCACAGCTGACTTGTTTTTAAAGTAAAGTATTGGGTACCTCTTCATTTTCAGCCTTATTTGTCAATGACATCACCTCCTGCTGACTAGCAAGCCTATACCTTGGATTCCCTATTGGTTTGAATGCTCAGTGCAGTTTTATGCATCTTGCTGGTCACACCTCGTTTTTATGTCTTGATCACTTGAATTCTATCTCTGTAGGCTCATGATAGTCCTTTAGGCTTGTCATTAATAATCTGATTCCTGTAAAATTCCTTTTTGAGTCTTCGGTTAAGGTTCATGTGTTGAAAGACATCTCTCAGTACACAAGCCTGTCATCCCCTGCAATGGTATAGTTTCTGCTTACGCCTTTGACATCCATTCTTTGAGAAACTGCTATTGCCATGTCTTTACTAGTCAATTTTCCCTTCTCCTTTATATGAAAACAAACATTTTATATGAAATGCCAATTGCTTAGATTTGTATAAAGTCCCATGAAATACATTGATCCAATCTCTTATTTCTTAATGCTTGTCACATCCCACTAACAGCCAATGTTCACTTGTTCCATAGCTTACTGTAAGACTCAGGACAGGAGGTTCTCAGTGGCATAAAGGAATTGGGTACTTAATTCCTACTGAATTTCATCTAAGTGATAATTGAATTGAAAGTCAAGGGGAACTGGGAGCGTAAAACCCTGTTATATGTCTAAAAAACTCTTACAAGGTGAGGTTTTCAGCTGCTTTTCCTACAGGAAACAGGAACAGGCATGAGTAGAAGGGCTGAGGAGGACCTGTCATGCAAAGGACACAATTCCAGGAGCAGGAAAGCTGGTAGATCATGGTTCAGGCAGTGGGCTTGACCTCTCATTCTCTCCCATATTACAAAACCTCTGTGATTTTCTACAAGTACGTTTAGTCCGGCTTATTTCCCAAATCAACAGACCCTGCAGTCAGTTGCTAGATACATTTAACTATAGAGTAAGGACAAAAGCAGTATGCACAAAGAGTGCAGCTGACAAACTGGAGACCAGCTTGTTGAGTGCCTCAGTCTCTGAGGACAGAAGCTCCTATGCTTTCACTGAAGGTCCTCAGCATGTCAGGGCTGAGATCTGCTCCTGGGTGCATACAAAAGCTGACATGAGCCAATTTGCACCACAGCTACACACTCCTGACCTTCATACCTTCATGATCATGGTGGGTTTGTTGTGTTGGGTTTTTTTTGTTTGTTTCCCCACCCCTGCTCCCGGGGCAGAGATCTCATAAGCTCAGAAAACAGAATAATAGAAAATGAGAAGACAAGAACAGATGTTTACTGATCTTATAGATATTATTACATATATATATGAAATATAGTATTTGTATGTTATTTCCATGACTTCATTTATGGCACAGACCTACCTCTCAGTTGAGCTCTACTAACATGCTGTCTGATTTTCTAGAACAACAATGAAACCAACTGAGCCAAACCTCTTCAGTAGGGTGACAGACCATCACCAACAGGGCTCAAGAGCTGGACTGTTGTAGGGGTTAAGCATTAAGGTCTGATCATCATCCCACCGAAATCAGAGAACTGCAATACTGATGTTAGTAAGAACAGATCCTGCAGCTGATGAGTTTGCCCAAAATTCATTTTGTGGACGTGGCAGTTATTAAGAGGTGAAGGACAATTTAAAAAGAGCCTGACATCCAGAAAGCAGTTATGAACCAGTCACCACTGACAAAAGCTGTTGCAATGCGTTGAGAGGGGAGATCTTAAATATATTCCAAACATGCCACCAAAGCAGTAACTCATACCAAGATGTAAAGTTGTCACTCAGCCCTTCTATGCCTCAGTTTTCCCATATGAAAAATGACACTTTGAAACTTTAATTATAGGTAAATATTTAAGAGGCATAGCAGCATTCAGAAAACACATTTGGAGGAAAGAGGAAAACTCTTGTATAGAACTAAAATTATTCCATGGCAGAAAAGTGATGAAAGCTAGGAACAGAACTTTATCTCCTTGAAAATAACTTCACAATTAAACAATCTGACCCAGTGATTCACTGTCAAAGCTCAAAGCCCAACCACGTTTGTGTAACTACTTAACCTGAAGGCCGTAATATCATGACTGAAGAGTTACCAATTAAGATGGGGTAGTCCGTGTTCAATGTCAAATTTTCTCGGTCACTGAAGACAAACAGAACTAAAAACAATGGAAAAAATCCAACTAAAATCTGTTAAACTGCAAGTGGTGAAAAATTTCAATGGCTCTTGTGCCTTTTAAAACCAATTCTTTAGGTCAAGACACAATTAGTTATCATTTTCTTTTCCCCTGCACTTGAATGCAAGTTACCGTTTTGTCTGTTCCTCTGACAAACATGATATTGGCAGATATTAATATATGGATAATTATTCTATGTAATTTCTGTCTAAAGCGTCATCAGTGCATCCTTGGGCAATGTGTTTCTGGGTAACCAGATTAGATTTTGACCTACACTATGCTATCAACTTCCTGGTGTAATAAACAACACTATCACATCATTTCTCATGTACGTTATCAAAAGATCTACAAGAGAAGCTACTAATTTGTTGCTCTACATGGACTTTCAGTGCAAATGACCTATTATGGAATTCAACAGCACTGCTGACATCTTTAAAGAAAGCTCTTTCTCTTTCTAGCCAAAGAAAGCTATTGAGTGACAGCCATCAGTCAACTAGGAAAGATGAGTGATAAATAAAAAACCAAGAGGTACCTGATTGAAGTGGGCAGTGTGCTAATCTTGTCATCACATTTACAGCCCCCACTACTATACTTCTTGCCATTAATACAGCCAAAGAGTATTTAACTGTTGAATGGAATATTCTGCTACCATGTGCCTAAAACCACCTTCAGGGATTCCCACAGTATCACTGTGCAGAGACAGAGAGAATGAAGAAAACTGACAATATAAACTCTGAATATGTATTTGTAATATTTCATGTATACATATGAAGATTAGATCGCACATTTACTTTTTTACAACTACAAAAGACAACATCCCAAATACACAGTTATTCAAGCATAAACCAGAAACTGCTGACTCGCATGAAAACAAAAACTCTCACAAACAAAACACTATGGTTATGGTTGAATGCCCGATGTTCCTATTACTTTGTCAATTGCTTGCAGTGCTATCTAATTATACTGCATTTTAGTTTTCAGCAAGATTTGACTGAGTACTGTCTTCCTGTATTCAGCAAAGTTACCAGGTTTCCTGGAAATAATAGTCTAAAATTCTTATTTGGCATAACTAGCTCTTCTTTTAAACTTCAGTCAAACTTATACCAGATTTTTGTTCTCTCTTAGGATAGCAGGAAATATCAGCTACAGACTCAGCAATAACTCTTGAAAATGCTGGTTACATATGAAAAGCCTTGACTTCTGTATGTTATTTTTGAATTATACTTTTTCTTTAATTATTAATTCTTACCTTACAATACCAGATATTTAACGAGTTTACATATATGTAATCATTCATTAAAGCTAGTAATGTCAATTATTTTTATGATTAATTTATCAGGGAGCTTAACTAATTACATTTTACTATAATGATGTAAGATAAACAGAATTTGTATTGCAATTTATTTTGGAAAATGCTAGCTAGATAAAAACAAAGGTCAAAAGTCATAGTGGATAATAGCTGATGGTTTTGATAATGCTAATTATATATTACTAAAGAATAAAGGTAGAAAGGGAAATATGAGCATTAAAAGAAAGATAAACATCCCAATGCTGAATTTAAAATGAAAAAAAGAAAAAAAACTTTAAATGTCTTTGTAGCTCACTGTCATAAACCGAAGACATAATGAAGCCTGAATTAAAAATGTCAGTTTCTGTGAATGTTGATAACTTGGTTCTTTGTTGTACAAGTCAAAATGTGTCTGTTTGATGGGTTAAAATGACAGTCTGCAAATGGGAGAAGCTAGAGCTAAAAAAAGAAGACCCCCCCCACTTCCCAAAAGACTTATAAAAAGTAGGCCCGTAATGCAGTACTTTAAGGAGAAGACCTGTAGGGTAGAAGAGCCAGTATCTTTAGGAAGTAACCAAGCAGCACTAAAAGGCAATGTCCATGGCCAATCAAAACTATTTCTCTAGCTGCTGGGGCTCTTGCATCTCTCTCTTCACACTAGACTGGAAACCCTTTGTACTAATTGCCAGACTGTACCAGATTTTCTGGTTCAGTTCCATCCCATAATTGACCGACAATGATGGGCAAGGAAGGGGAAAAATTCAGGCTCACCACTGCAAGCAGAGGGTCAGAAATGGTTTCATAGGGAGCACATCACTGCTTGGCACTAAATGCAGGGTTAAGCAAGCATCGTCTGTACTTTCTTCTAATTCCTCGGTTAAAAGGGGGATGGGAAAAACATTCACACTCTAGCAGGGTAAAGAGAAGATTTTGAAAGCTGGCATGTCTTCTACAAAAATCTTCCACAGAGACAAGAAAATGCCTGAAGGATTTTTGGAAGTTGGTCTCTAATTGCAGTATCAGTAAATTACTTATATTAAAATAAATAAAGCAGTTGTGAAACTCTTACTCCATAAAAAACCTCCTCCCACATTTACAGTAAGCGTGAAAGTATTTGCCTATAAAGTTACTTTTCCGAGGAATTAAAATAATTCACAATCTTATGTACTGAAAAGGTCCAAATAGAAATATAGAAATATATATATATAAAATAATTTGTAATTAAAAAGGTAGAAATATTTTAACGTAAAATGCATATATTAAAGTTAAGCATTAAACAATACACATTTAAATTCACAAATAAATATTTGCTGTGCTAATCTAGTTCACCGCAGCTTATACATATGTACATTCTTATTGCTGTAGGGTCTTCTGCTTATTCTTGAATTGCTTTAATAAATGTAGGAAAAACTTAATTGAAGAGGAAAAAACCACAAATTCGTTCAGAAATTGGACTAATGACAGAATCTTCCTGATCACGAATCTTATTTAACCTCAATTGTTCTCCGCCCACTTTATTTCAAGCAAACAGCACCCCCAATAGCATTTCCACAAAACATTAACACAGTCCTGAGACCAAAGAAAGAAAGAAAGAAAGAAAGAAAGAAAGAAAGAAAGAAAGAAAGAAAGAAAGAAAGAAAGAAAGAAAGAAAGAAAGAAAGAAAGAAAGAAAGAAAGAAAGAAAGAAAGAAAGAAAGAAAGAAAGAAAGAAAGAAAGAAAGAAAGAAAGAGAAGAAAAGAAAACAATCCGGTGCTTATGGCAAGGCAGTTCAAAACCATACGATTGTCTGTGCTACCCATGTCCTGGAAACACCATGCCCACAGGTCAAACGCTTTCCCTTTTACTCTTACCCTGTCTTTGGAGCACACTTATTTGCAGAATACCTGCTCTCGAAACACCTCATTGTGCAGGAAATACACTCCTTACTTTCACTAGTTAGTTACAATTCAGTTTCTGTAAGAGGAAAGGCACATTTCATTCAAATCCATCCCCTCTCTAACCCCACCACCTCTCACTCCAAGAATGGTTATTTTCCCTGTTAAACTGAAACCTGCTCCCCTCGCTTGCCCTCTACAAAAGCTCCAAATGAGTGATAAGCTGCAAAGTTTCAGAACTAGGCCAATAAAGTTAGCATCTTAAAGCACAGCCAGCAGAGGACTTAGGCAAAAGCTTACCTTTCAAACCCTGAACAGAGCTGTCTTTTATGAGGCCTATACAGCTGACAAGTCCTGGGACTTTCTCAAACACAGGCCCCATACAGGTGAAATTCTAAGAGGTGGTAAACACCTGAGAACTGGACAAGACGACTACAAGAAAAAAGAAATCAAATGAGTAAAATGTCTTCCCAGAGCCACAGTCAGCTCTTGTGCATGGGGAGTTACGAATGCACTGGCTATAGACTTTTGTCCAAAGCTGTAGTTTTTTTTTTTTTTTTTTTTTTTTAGTGAAGCTAGATTAGTTCATACAAAACTCAACAATACAGCACTGAAACCCATTGTTGATATTCAACATTTTTCACATAGCGGAACAGAATAGACAATACGGTATCTAGGAAACCATGGGCTGGATTACAAACTGATGATATCTCATCCTTCTGGAGGGCCTGTAATCCTTTTTATTACCTACCACAGAAGGGGGGAAGAAAACTCAAACCAAAACACCGCAGCATAAACCACCCCGTATCGATAATGTTTGAACTCTTTTCATAAATAAATGGATTTAATCTTTTTCCTGCTTCTGTCCTAAGCTCACCCCCCCACTGCAATATGCATATATAATGAAATACATGCCTTTCACACTACTTAGATAACTGTTAAATGCACAGCATTCATGCTGTCCTGTGCCATGAGGCTCATTTTAAAAACAACTTCCACATTATGTATTTAAAACCAGTACTATACCTGGTCTCATACCATTTCTTACAACACTTTGCAACTTAAACA
The DNA here is from genome assembly GCA_013398815.1 of Ibidorhyncha struthersii. Taxonomy (NCBI): domain Eukaryota; kingdom Metazoa; phylum Chordata; class Aves; order Charadriiformes; family Charadriidae; genus Ibidorhyncha; species Ibidorhyncha struthersii. The sequence goes on along the minus strand of VZSZ01008417.1, from coordinate 673,470 downwards.
TAATAATGTCTCTCTTATTCTGAAACAACACAAACCGTATTTTCCTTCACACAAAAAGTTTTAATTGCAATTACTGCTGGGCATATAACAATATTTGCAGTCATTTAGTTTTTTGCCCATTTTTTACAAATAATTATTCCATTTTCAAACCTGCATTTAAACAGTCTATATAGTTGCACCACATCACATCCCCCGTTCCAACACAATCCGTTCAAAGGTCCCTCAGTGCAAACTCCACTTTATCTGTTTTTTTGCAGCACTTATACTCCGCACAAAAAAAAATAAATACCGTATTTACAGGGGATCCATTTACCCCTGCACAGGTTATTTTTTATGTTCGAACTTCACTCCATTTCTACAGACTCCAGTTCCCATATTTTCCTTAAAACCCCAAATAGCCTAGGTAGCCACAGAAGTGATTGTTCCTACCAGTTTCTTTTCATCACTTCTGCAATTGACCAATTGACAACTGATTGATGGTTATCTTTTCACTTCCACAATGAAAGAAATTACCATCACTATAGCTATGTACAGTAAATGCCTCCAGAGTAAATTACATGATTCTAAAATTCTCCTTAGCTCACTTAGTAAAACATCAACACAAAAAGTTTCTTTTTTGCCTCTCTTCCTGTACTGCAGATTTGGCCTTTCCTGTCAGCTTCAGAAAAGAACTTGACAGCTTCTTTAAAAAGAGGAGTATAAAAGAACTTGAATAAGGGATGGCACAGGGCCGGGCTAAGGCTTCCATTCTCTGCAAGTGGCTATTCTTTGCACTGAAAAAAAAATTAGGCATGTGAGCACAGATAAGCCACATAAGAATACCCCAAAGAATATTCCCAGTGACCTTGAGATTTTGCTGCAATTCCGTATCCATTCTCTGCTGGAACAGCTTCATGAATTCTGAACTTCAGAATGACTAACTTATTTCCAGAATGTGCAATTTATTCCTTGTAGGGGAAAAACACTCCCACAAAATTAGGGGGGAAAAGCATTTTCACTACAAAACAAAATAAATTTGTCCTTGTATTTTTGCAATAGTGGAAGTGTATTAATAAGAATTTGACTCCATTCCCATAACTGGTTTTAGTGACATTGAAATGGAAAAGGGATGCAATTCTATCAAAAACCAAACCACTCCTACTTTTATCAGAATTTTTAGCTCCTGCATGGAAAGATAGTGAAAACTTTCGATTGCTGTACAATTAAAGGCAGTTTTCAGTGCATTAAATATACTGCTGAGAAAGAGAGAGAATGATTTATTGGGTTTTGTTCCTTCTTGGAGAGCACTTTAAATAAACTCATTATTTCTTAAATAATAGAGGAGAAATCTAACTCTCTTTTGATGTGGCCAAAAGATTTTGTAACACTATAAAAGCCTGTTTACTTTACAGTACAAGGTACAACCAGTAGCAGATCCTCTCCAGTTCAAATTATGTCCTTTAAAACTTGCATTACTTTCTGCAGGCTGATAACCTGTACGAGCTTTTGGCACTTCAGGTCACCAGTATCACTAGCTTTTAAATAGAAGCTTTCCCGTGTTTTGGTTATAAGCAAATATCAGGACCATCTAGTCTTCACGTCCTCTTCTCTAATTTAGTCAGAAAAGGAGTTTTCTTGTAAATTATGTTATGCTACCTTGGACGGATCCTTCCTAAAGAGGTATGTCCATAATGGAGGATACTTTTCTCTCTATCAGACATGGGTCATGCCAGATCTACACAGGAGGTTATATAGTAGAGTAAATGCTTTTCAAGCATTCTTTTCCGTTATTTTTTCCCCTCTGAATCTACTAGCAAGATTACTTCTGGATGTCTCTACTCTGTACTAGTATCCAAAAGAGATGGGCAAAAAGAATCAGAAGAGACTTGATCTGAAAAACCTCCCCCCCAACAAAAGCTAAAGCTCACCTAAAAGAAGACTAACCATGGTCTGCAATTACCTGTTACTGAAAAAACTGCTGAGAGTAAAGAACTCTCTATTATTAGGGGGAAAGAAGGGTATAAGAAAATACAGAAGGTAATGCATCTCAGTTGTTTTATGACGACTATTAGAGTACTAGTAAGGAAATTATTGATGCAAAATTCATATTGTTCACCTCTTTCATTGTTGTTACTTTTTGAAAGAATTCTGTGCTCATGTACCAATATCCAGTGAGAAATTGCTGGTATTAAATCACGACAGTAAATTACAGAGTTAGCGTACTGCTGTGCTAACTAGACAAAAGAAAGACGGCTGCTAATAATGTATACAAATATGATTTGAAAAGGAACAACAAAGAATAAAAAGAAAATACAGTGACGGTCATCTTTAGTTGATTTAAAATTGCATTTTAAACAATTAACCACAATTGTAATACAAATTTGTGCTGGGAGGAACTGTAACTAAAATCAGCTACAACTGTCTTAAAATACACTTTGTCTGATTAATAATAATTCTTTCTAGGAAACATCTTTGTCCACATATAAATTTATTCCTGAATATTTCCTAGACCAATTAATCTTTTCAGAGGCTGAAAAAAGGCTCTGGTAATCATTTATAGAACAAAACTCCCAAATATTTGCTTGCAATATTTATCGAGTAATTTAAAATATGAGATTAAATGTTAATAGCTTTGAAATAATAGAGCACTCATGCTTCCCAGCAAGAAAACAGTTTAATGATGCAAGAAAGGAAAGATGCAACTGATTTTCACACAAGAAAACTTTAAACTGGAGGCTTTCAAAGCTGTTATGCGCTGTTATGCACATGTATTTAAGTTCAGCTTTTTCTTAACCTGAATGATGGTTTGAAAATTTAAACAAAAAAAAAGAATAGAATTAAGTTTTAATTTTTACAAGTCTGATTTCCAATTCTTTCTAGCAGAAAGACTTCTTTCAAGCCATCTTTACATCATTAGATGTAAAGATGCCAGCTTTCTGCGATGCATGATATGGGTTACTCACTTGAAGGTGAAAGAAAATTTGAAGAGTAACCTTCAAATCCTATTATGTCATAACTGCTTCCCAGGAGAGGGGAAGGAGGCAGCAGGGACTACATATATACAACCACCTCGTTTCATTCTCTTGTCCCTGGGCGCAGGCTTCTAAGTACTTGTATAATATAGGATCTCTGCCTTTTTGTTGCCAAGTGTTCATAGTAAGTACTCCACAATATAACAAGAGTTTTGAATAGAAGCCAGAAAACAAAGCCATCTATTACTTCTGTTTTCTTTTAGGATGCTTCATGGGGTTCCATGATTGATATAAAACATATACATGTCCTGCAAAATACCTACTCTGTGTATATAAACTAAAGACATGTTTGGGTATTAAATGTGAAAAAATGAGAGAAATAAAAAAACAGCTTTAGTAGGCCAAAATATAGGCTGGGGTTTGTTTAGACAATTCAAGGGTCTGGTCATTCCCAAGACAGCAACTGCTTGTGAAGGGAAGTGCTGCAGGAATAGCAAATACTTTAACTGTGTCTTTGTGGAGTAGATAAGTACCTTGTACAATGACTGCTCCTAGAAGTATACCAGCAAACTATTTCATGTCAAATGGATAACTAAACAAGAACAGAGCTTTCCACAAATAATCTAAAACTAAAAGAAGCTTTGAGAAGCCAAGGCATTGCTCTCTGCAAACGCTAAGGATTTTGTTATAGACATTATTATAAAGCATCCTATCAATCTAAATAAACTCCTTTACTAACACTCATCAGTATGATTTTTGAATGTTTTATAGGCACCAATTCAACCAATATGACATAGACTACTAGAACGATTTTCAATATAATCTCCTAGAAAGCCTATGAGGTTCAGACAGTAGTCGTAGCTCTTATTTTAACGTGAACTAATTTTTAATCATACTAAGGTACTTGAAAATTAACATACCCTTAAACCTTTTTTCTCTGTGTCATCGTCTCCATCAAACCAAGTGTGTTTATTCTGCTCCTTCTCTGTGCTGTGTTTGAGAGTATGAACAAGGACAGCATGCGTAAGCAAGGACTTACCAGTGACAACTGTCAATGAAGAAGTGAGGGAGTGTCTTCAGGACTGCTATAACTTGTTTGAAAATTTAACAGCCTACTGGGTTTGCTGCTTTTAGGGAAGGTAGTGTTGCTATTTAACACGATGGTCCCTATTGGGTCTCATGACTTAATACAGGTTCTTAAAGATTGACATAGTCTTTGCTACACAGATAATGAAGACAAGGACTGCTTAGACAACAAGAAGATACGAGTTCAGTGTATTATCAAAGGTACAGATGGTTAAGATGTTGAGACATGAGTTAGAGGAGGGGATAAAATATTTACAACTGCCACTCATTCAAAATTCCTTCTGAACATAAGTTCAGAATCTGCCATTACACCCCTATAAAAGAAGAAACAGTCTTTGGGCCCAGCAACCCGAAATGCTTCATTTTTTGAATGCAATCTATTACAAAAAAAAAACCACCAGAAAAGACAGAAGGATGTGAGTGCTGATGCTGCACCCTACAAAGGAGACCATGAGGTACTAAGCACTGAACAGCAACGACCTGAACACTGAACACTTTGATGTTTTGGTTTTGGGAGTAACCTATTAAAAAAAAACCAGCAACCACGAACAAGAAAACACGTTTTCAGAGTCTCAGAAAGCACTTTTAAAATGAGGATCAGGACTTCTCTGACATACCAAAGGAGCAGAAGAAACATAAAGGTATATGTTGTGGTTTGGGCTAGGCTGGCCACTAAAACGAATGACGGGACAAACCTCAAACCAGGACAGTATAGAAGCAGAAAACCTGAGCGCTTTCCTCCTAACATCTGAAACTCAAAAGCAAGCTCATGTGAGCTTTGAGTCTGAGGACGTACATGTTGAGGAGCGTAACTACAGCAACATATCAAACAAGGCAATGTAGGGAACCAGAACAATTGAACATTTTGCCTGTGGAAGTAATCTATGAAACAGAGCAGCAAGGACAAAATCAGGGGAGTTCTGAGTTGGAGGAAACATCCTGCAAAGAGAAGCAGCGTTTCCGTTGTGTACCACGTAGAGAAGCACAGCAACATATGTGACCTGAATACCTGAATGTGACCAGCAGCCAGTCCGGAGACATAACTTTTCAAAAAGAACAAAAATGAGCAGGACAAGATCACACGAACTCTGAATTTCTCAAAAAGAAGCATTTGAAGAGGTGCCAAATGCAGCGAAGCATCACCCAGGGGAAGCACAACATCACCCTCTGTGAGCCCTGAGATATTAAAGAACAGAAAGAAGGTCCCATCTGTGAAAAAAACAGATGACTAACAGGACAGAGTCACTTGCAGCTTTAGAAGAAGAAATATGAATTAGTAAGTATTTCTGCTGAAATACAAATTATTTGAAAAATCACACAAGCACAATGTTGAGAGGATGGAAAGTAAAATAAATTGTAACCAATAATTCCACCATGTTACACCATGTGATTCTACTCTTTCCTTGAGCGACAAAAAACAGTATTAACAAATCCATACTGCAGGCTTTAGGCGAGGGTGTGTTTCTGCTCTGGATAATTCAAATGGCTTGTCTGAAATTAAGTGTATAGAAAAGTGATCTGATTTTACTGAGCAACTATGAATCCCATTGCTCCCAACTGAAAGGGTATATGCAATTTAAAACCTAAAATTAGACACTTTAATCCATATTTAAGAACCAAAATAAGCAGCATGGGGTCTGAGGAAATCAAGCTCTAAAACCAGTCAATATTATTTATAAACACATTCCAAAGGGATGAAGACAAGAAGTAATATGCTGACATTGCTGAATGCTGAAATGGAGACCTGAGTCTTGATCCAGCACCTAAGAAATCAGAGGCTTTGTCCTACACAAATACGTAGAGAAGATGGTCTACTGTGCACGCTTTGCCCTTTGCTTTAGAGCAAAAAAATGTCAAAAGGACAGCAGAACACACGTATCTTCCCTGATTGTGATATGTTATCAAATGGATGAACCATTTCCCTATAAGTTGTCCTGCGGTAACTAAGAATGCATGGATATACACAGTGCACGCTATCTGTAGGGCAGTTACATACATCTGCACATTCTATAAGGCAAAATGATAAAGAATATTTTTGTGGTGTATTTTGAAAATTAAGTTTTATAATGTTAATACCACTTAAGATATAAGAAAAGTAAGGTTTGATTGAATGTTAATCCAGCCATCTGACAGGTAGTAAAAATGATATAAAAGAAAGGCGATGTGTGCTTTTATAAAAAATAGCAGTCTGTCATAAAACTGCTGCAACCTTTTATCTCCTAACCATATGTATTACTAACCGAATTACTGAATAATCTAATGCACAGTTTCCTTTACACAGCTGAAGTAATTCACATAGCTTCGTTCCAAAAACAAAAAAAAATGATAGAGCATAAATTTACATTTTCACATGCTTAGTATTGAACACTGTGATTTTTTGGGGACTATTTTGCATTCTTGGAGTACAGCAGCAGTGGCTGTAATGTATGATGTAAGTGGATCGTACAATGTGTTTATTATAGCCATTTCTCTATAGCAGCTACAAGGGAACCCCTTTGAGGCTAGATAAAAGTTTGCCAAAAATAATATTCAAATATCCTTTTAATCAAAACAAGATAAAGAGGAGATTAGTGCCACCAGTGTCAACACCACCACTTCCAAAACATATGCTCAAATAAAACATGAAAGCTTTAGGGGATTGGTTTTGCAAGCTTCAGTAGCTTACACTTCCTCTCTCTTCCAACTCTATGTATTATTAAAAAGCATCAGCTGATGATGTATGTTAATGACAAGCTCCATCCTCAAAGGACTCTAATTCATTAAAGGGGACTATCAACCTGTAATTCTCAGAATTTAAAACAAAATATTTATTTAGATTATTAATTATGAATTTTATTTCAATATAGAAGCCTAGATTCTTTTAATGTCACTTAAAATAACACAATGAAAGAAGCATATCCCAAGAAAATAAACCACATAAATATTCAGAAAAATTTAATTCCCAACTAAACCTAACAGCATGAGGACTTTTTCTCCTTAAAATATCCATTTTTTATTACTATTGTACCTGGTTAAAATTGAATTTTTTCTTTAACTCTAAATCTTGCTGTTCTTTTTCCCTCCAGATTGAATAAAAGTCATCAACTGTATATTTTTCTTTTACTTACAATGTGCTTAATTTTCGGATTCTTGAAGAGAATGTAGGGCATTCATTTGTCTTCAAAATTATGCCCACTGAATTTTTATTTAAAATATAGACATTTCCATTCCTCCTCTGCTTTGGTGAAATTTAATCTGTACAAAATCTAAGGGTTGAATCTAAAAAGTCTTAAAGAAAAAGCATGGTTTCTGATTTAATGTGGGAAAGCAAACTGACAAGAATGAGAGACATTGATTCAACTCAGTGCTTGGTAAAGCTACAGGGCATTTACAGGGCATACCTTGCCTGTCTATCATCAAGAGAACATTTTCACAGAAGTGCCAATTAAGTTCAAAATCTGCATTTCCCTACCCGATGGTTTTGTGGTATGGATTTGGCCACCAAAGACTGTAGATAAAAGTGTATTTGGAGAGTATTTGGGCATGTGAGGATCCTTAAAATTCATAGATAACGGCTTAGACCAGGTGCGCACAATAGCTGGGTATGTCTTTTGCAGCCATGGAATCCTATATATTGCATTGTTTCCTTGTGGAATTCAATCAATACCTTGGGGAGGTCCCCGTGGTGTATTCCACCCTGCCCCTGCACTGCCTGCTGCCCGTGTCCAGGCATCAACCAGGTCCTGCACAGAGCTACTAGCTTAGAAGAAGGGGAAGAACTTATCATTCACACAAATCCCCACCAAAGCAAAAGAATCAAAAATATGGATATAACTTCAGCCCAGGGGTCTTTTTTTAACATCTTCCCTAGGACAAAATTGTCATTTCCTTCCAGGTCCTATTATCCAATGGAGCACCTAATCAAGCCATCACACTGCGCTGTCTTAGTGACTACACCACAACCATCACTATCATTTTTACTCCATAGATCCATATTGTGGATGTTTCACACACATAGTGTGACTGCGGTGGCACGAGTAGGGGCCACGGCTCGGGGTCTGCCAGACTGCTGCAGACCCACACTTAGGGACAGTCCCCAGTAACTGGAGCCAGTAACACGAAGCTGAAACTGCGAGCATCAGCCACAGCGATTCCTCTGATGTTCCTGACACACGCAATGCTGAAACTGGCTTATTTAAAAACACAACCACATGACAGTAAAAATAGAATATTACAGAAATTTAAAAATATAAAAGTTCTGCTTCTACAGTGCTCTGAAATTCCATGAGAACACAGATTTTGTGCACGCGTGCATCATTTCATCAGATACTTCTCCTCAGGTGTCTGTCACCTCAGTAGCATTTAAATGAACACCTCTGTCATTTGAAATAAAGAGATGCCCGTTGCTGAAGTGATTTCATGATGGCATTTGAATTAGAAGAGGTTGCACTGTTTATGAACAGCCATTACAGATACCTTACTCCGAAAATTTGGCATGCGTTTAAAAGAGGTGTATTAAACCATGGGTAACAAAAATAAAGTCTTCAGCAAAGTTTGTAGTCTTCACAGAAATCTTTACAGAATTCATACATATTTAGTGAACAAGCAGAACGTTTTAAGCCGCTTTATTCTTTCATGTGAGCATTACCAATTTGTCACTATTGGCTTCCAAGGGAATAGTACAAAATATAAAATTCCTGTACTACATATGTTCTGAAATTCTGAAAAAGTTATGTTTAAGTAATGCAATACATAGGGAAAAGCACAGTATTTGAATAAAGCTGCTAATTTTCATTGAATCTACAATAAAAAAAATTAATTAGGTTAGCCATATTCCTGCATGCAAAGAAGAGATCAGTTCCAATGGCTTTTATTTGCACAAACACTGGTATGGGATAAGATTCTTTCTTGAAGGTTTTGAAATATGATCTTTTCACTATTTGGTAGTCGTGCCCATAAAACTCATTTGTATCAAAGTATGAAACTGGTGCTAATATGGCTCTCCCAGCCAGGAATTATCTGTGATTAAGGTAATTATAAGGGGAGAACTAAGTTCCTACTAAATTCCCTGACATATTATGCCAAGAAAGTAACTGAAAAACTGTTGTTTACTTATATTCTATTCTTTTCAAGCTTGTTTTTCATACCACCATCACTAGTATAAAATACAATTATCAGAAAAAGCTCAACGCACAAAGCTGTCTTTCGAAGAGCACAATTAAAATAAAACAGACATAGCTCTGGAGCTACTGATACAAGGGCAGAATCAAATTACAGAGTTTATGGAAGAAGGTGGAAAAGGTACTTCACTGCAAAGCAGTGCAACAATGAAACTGTATATCAATGGCAACAAATTACTTAAACTCAATAGTACACCTGACAATTTATTTTGAGAGCCATGTACTACAAATTTAATGATTTATTGTGCAATATCCCTGAGTTCTAGTTCATCTTCCCATGGTTAAATAACAGTTTTCTTCCTGTAGTGAATACATAAAGCTCAAAGTTACTTGTTTGTAGGATAAGATTACGTTTACAAAATCATAGCAGATCATTCATTACTAAAATGTCTGTGAAAATGCCTGTAAAACCCAGTGAGTCTGGCAAAGCTGCAGAAGAGGCTAAAACCCATATTATATCAAGCAAACATATCACGTGCACATAAAGGGACAGACTTAAATAGTTTCCAAATGCTGTGTTCCATAATTATTCTTCAGCCTGTATTTACTACATAGAAGATGGTATCTTAAATGTAAATAGTATGTACTGCTTGGGTTTGGGGCTGAGTTAATGTTTATTATTTGCACAGGACAAATAGTGTCATTCTTCCTGTGTGATGCTTCCAAGACAAGGTCGAAGAGCCTTGATTTTCCTCTCAAGTACTGAGAAACCAGATGGAAACCATGCCAATAACCTTGACTAGAGATTTTGATTTAATCATGCTACTGATCCACCTCAGAGTTTTAGCATGTATTTATGAAATACACCAAATATGGTCAACTTTTCAGCTCTTGGGTAAGGCTAAGCTAGCAACTTGTCTTGGAAAAGTAAATTTTTGCCCTCATAGTGGCAGAGAGAAACTAGAAAACCCACTGAACTATATTTATTCAGAATATAAAAGGCAAATAAAAAGAAATGTGACAAAAACGGTATTGTTACTAAGTGAAATTATAATTTTGAGAAGCAGGAAGAAGTTTTCACCTTCTGCTGGCAGTACCACCAACTTTTATAAACAGAAGACACATACAGTATGATTATAAAAGCAGATATTTTCCCCTACAGCATAAAGATTGAGAAAGCAATAGCCTTGATACAAATTTGCCTGGAGAAAGTTAACCACTTGCAAAAAATGCTCTTAATCTGAATACAAATTTCCTTTTTGAAGAAATGCAATATTTATTGGGGAAAAAAGTTTAGAAAAATATTTTCATGTCCTAACTGGGGTTAAACAGTCTTAATTAGAGTTTAGTTTTATTGTGAGCCTTACTTTTCTTATTGAAAGTGTGTTCTGGTGTGGAAGCTCAAACAAAACATTTGTTTTCCAGTACTTTCCAGTGCCTTCAGTGCTTGCAATTTTTAATTACAGAATTTGTAGAAGATTTTTCATCAATTGCTTCACAGCAGTGGTACAATAAGTTTAATTCATAAAAATAACTACTTGGCAAAATAGTGTGTTGGGGTTTTAAAATTTTTATTAGTTATCCATTAGTTCCAGTATCCAGTTACATTATGTAAGTATCCAGTTACATTATGTTATGGTGGTGTGCACAGTTTGAAAGAGAAAAACTGCACAGATAAATGACAGACTTGAGAAACCAATCAATCAATCACTTGCTTACATCTTACTTTATAAACTTAAGCCTCTGAGATAATGAAAAAAAGACTGCTTTTCTGTTTATAATTATGCTATTACCAAATGTCAAAAGCTACAGTTGAATAATAAGATTTTTCTTCATTTACTAGAAATATAAAAAGTACGTTTGGATATTTCAATATTAAAGAACAGTTAGAGATTACTTTCTAAAAGTTAGAAAGTTTTGTTACTCTACTGAAATGTTGATCACTGGCAAAATCATTACAAACCTAACAGTAAAATTATGGCTACTATGGTTATACACACCTCTCGTACATCTCATGTAGCTGTTTCAAAGCAGTTTTCAAAAAATAATGGACCTAACTTTAACATAACACTGGTAATAGGAAAGTTGCATTTAACAGTCTCAAAATGAGGCAAAAGAAGTTTGTCCCAGGTCAAAAACCACCAGGAAATAGAATCCAGGAATCTTAACTTTCCATCTTTTGCTTTCAGTTATGAGTCTATATTATTTTACTTGGAAACTTATTTAAAAACAAGGTCTGTCCTACAGCAATGGTATTAAGACTGCAATGGTATTAAGTTCAAGAGGTAACATATGGCCCTAAATTATATGCACCATCTCCAAAACCTCCTTGATTCCCAAACTGAAGTCTTGTCCAACTCTGGATATTACAAGCTAAAATGAAGATGCAGTCCTTTACATCCATGTGGCCAAAATTAAAAGATTTACCAGCGGAAAGAAGTGTTTCATCTACTTAGACAAGGCGTCTTATATTTAATCTGGTTTCAGAAATAAGGGTTCTTCAATCTGAGCAATTAAAACCTATTCTGAAGAACTGAAAGAACCCAAACATTTCCTTCATGTCCAAAGGCAACAAGAGGGCTTCTATCCCTAGCAATTAAAAAATGGAACTGCATGTCCTAATATGAGTTTTAATTACTGTACAGGGCGGGGGAGGGGGCATTTGACCTTTTTCCAGGCAGGTGAGGAACGACTATATGAAGGACCCATTTCCCATGAAACCAGCCTCCAAAGATTTCTTCAGACAAAATGATAATGAGCTATTCCAGTTGAAATGAGCTGATTAGTTTTTCCCCCCAGCTGCTGTTCAATTAATGAACCACTTTTCAAAATTTTTGAAATGAAGTTCATGAATCATCTATTTTTATTTTCTTAAATTGAAAACTGATAAATGAATTCAGCCTCTTGGTGACACAAACAAAAATAGTTTGAATTTCAGATCTTGAAGAAGTGTTAGTGATTTGAAAAAAAAAAAGGCAATTTTAAACGCAGTGTGAATATTTAGCAGCAAATATTCCTAAAGAACTGTTAAAATACAGATGATTGAAGTAGCAGCCAAAAAAAGGGATGCAAATGACTCTTAAATGAAAGGTTATAGAGCATGAGAGGTGTTTAATCCAAATAACAAACTGTTGTTGTCAATGAAAGATCTGATACAAACCGATTTAGATAATACAGAAAAATGAACACACAATTTGACAGCTACCCTGGATTTACAGAATCATGGGATTAAATGCTTTCCACTTATTCAAAGAGGATTAGTCAGGATACATTTATTTATTTAAAGCAGATCTTTTACAGAACTAAAGAGTTTACAAATGATATGGAGTGATGGAAAATAGAAAATCCATATCAGCTTTAGCTTCTATCATTCAGCCACAGATGTGAAACTACTTACTATCAAATACGCAATATAGTGCATTAGTAAAATAATAATAATATTAATAAATTTGGTGTAGCCTTAAACTATTTAGTTAAGGAAAAAGAACATTAAAATACTTGCATGGGCTAATAAAATGGGAGTATACTAATGAAACAGCCACAAGTAGAACTGATCCTCGAAAAACAGGTGCCAGCCAGGGATAAAGCCTGTGGAACTGCTATAGGTACAGTCAGTATGAGAAGGAAGATATTAAGCAGATGAGACAGGTAAGCAGGATTCCTGCATGCGAGTCCAAGAACTGCTGAACTCACTACAGGGCACTGATTAAGTCACTTCATTTTTCATCTCCCATCTCTGCTAAGTCGAGAAGATTTCTACCTTGTAAAGCACTAAGGTTTTAATTAAATGTCTGATAAGTGATTTAGTCTTCTCCTCATAAGCAAAATAATAACAGCAACATTGTTTGAAAGTTTCTGCTTGTGCCAGAAACGTGTCAGAGCCTAATTTTCATCTCTGCTGAAGGATATTTATCATGCTCTGGCAATGCTTTGCACTGGCTCCAGGATTCCTTTTCATCACCAAGGTGGTGAAAGACAGGTATAACGAAGCAAAAAATCCAAATCTTATGTTTGTTTTTTTACAGGAAAATCTGATAACAAGTATTAGAAGCCAAGCAAGTAAGAAATGCCCATAGATAGGAAAATAAATGGAAAATAAATGATAAAGTGTAACTGGGTCACTGAAGCATTTGCAGATTCAGAGTCAAAATTTGCATAGTAACTGTCAGTTTCTGAATTCAATATATTTAACACCACTTTATTGTCAGTATCGCACCTTCCTGCATATCAATTCCAGTTACAGCTGCAAAGAGGTTGCACAATTGCAGCTCATAACAATATTTGGCTAACTCGGGAACCTTTCTTTCCTTCAGAACATCCATGACCAATATGCCTGTTTCCCTACCAAACCCCAAATCTGCAAGAACTGTCTAAAGAATCAAGAGACAAAAAGTAGCTACCACACCTGCTGTCCGCTCTTTGCACATGACTAGTACCTAAGAAACTGCCTTGAAGACAGCAATATGAGCCTTTGGAACTAAAATTAAAACGGATCAATGTGGGAGCCTTCACTAAATTAACTATATGCAGTATTAGCTGCAGTGATGTACCTGACTTAATTTGCATCACATGAAATGATCCAGATAATGACAGTGACCCCTGTGCCTGTTCATTTCATTTCCCCAAATTGCTGGGCCTATCATTAACCAAGACAAGATAAGATAAAAAATGGCTACGAATTAATCCTCTCTTCGAGTATCAAATCCAAAAAAGGTGTCTCAATTAAGGCAAATTAATTTAAATTCAGCATTCTAGCAATAAGTTAATAGAGATCTTGTGTCCATTTCAGGGTACAATAATGAGTTCATAAATGAACTCACTAACACTTTCTTACTGATGTGGACGTTGATAAGGCAAAAGCTGTAAAACTTCCAAAATGCATTACTTCAAACATTTGAACAAGCAGATATTGGTGAACCTGTAGATTCATTGAAATTTTGACTGTAACTTCCTGATTAAATGTAAACAAACAAGACTTGACAATGTAGCCACTGTTTCAGGGAAATGATCGCCTCATTAAGACCAATCTTCTATCACCGAAGCAGACTGTGAACTCAAACCAATCCTGAGGACTCCTATACTAAATCCTAAAGAATATTAACACAGGTATTTAGGGGACTTGTATATCTATTTATATAGAATACATATGTACATATACATTACTTTCTTGTAATGTATACCAGATGAAGAGGGAGAAACAGGAGTATCAACAGCAACAATAGGAAACAGACTGAAACTGTGTGAGAGTCATCTGCTTTGACATGCCTATGCCTTATTGTTTCATAGCTAAACTCTTATGGAAACTATGAATTCAAGTCCTTTGAGCTGCCTGTGGTAGACAATGCTTCATCATAGAGCTGAGTGCCTACAGGTCACCAGCGAAACACCAAACACTGAAAAGCAGCAGTGAAGTACTTCAAAAAATGAACAGGTAGATACGTACACTCACAAAGCTCCTCTTGTGAGGATGCATCCTATGCCAGCAAACAAATGCTGCTTCTATTCCTCTTTTTAAAGCTCAATACACTCACAAAGTGCCAAATATTCTAAATAATACACATCCAAGATGCGTGAATCCTACTTATGCTCTTCTTGACTGGTAAAAGTGTTATAAGGAATTGTCAGCACTTATGACTAAGGGGTCAAGTGCTTCATTTGGTGAACAGCTCTCCCGTTTCTTCTCCAAATATTCATAAGCACAACCAACACTGCAGACATCCTGGCTGCACAGACTATAACTAAAAATCCACCCTCTGATTCCAGAGCAAGTTCAGAATACAACAAGGCACTGTCACCTGTTGAATATAAGCATATCAAATTCTGCCAATGTATTACAAATGTCACAATCCAAAAATCGTTACTTGTGACACAATGATGCAACATAGAAACCCCTTTCGGTCTTCCATTTTCTGGTTAACTCCTGCTGCCACTGCAAGCATGATTCTCCCAGACTACTCTGATGACTCTGATTCTTTTAGACAGGAGATCCTGCTACCAATCTGAGGCATATATGGACCTCTGGAGTCTCTGTCCATGTCTTCATAATACATCGAAGTCATGAAGTCAATATAGGTAGAACACTGCATAAAATACCAGAATGAAGGCTATGACAGACAAGCATGCTTTTCTGCCCCTGTCAAACTTCCAGATTTTGCCTATGAATTTTTATTCTTACTCTTTTCAGCAAAGCTGTTCTTCACTGAAGCCATTCTAATCTGCTGTTTCATTCTCCTTGACCACTTCTTGTTTCCCCTGTCTCAGTTTTATTGACTACTCTTGGCTTATCCTGCATTCCCTTTCTTGGTCAAGTCATTCACTCTGATTTTACAATTCCCCACTTCTCTCTCTAGTCTTTCTCTTTACCCAGATGATTCAAGTCTTCACATTTTTATTACTGAATTCCTTTAGCTGCTACTAACAGTTATGAGAAAACATTGATTTCAGCTGAGTTCAATATCGGTGTTCTTATCAATACCTATCTTGTTTAGCATAAGATCAATTTTCCACCTCAAGGGGAAAACAGATCTAAATGTTCACCCAACCATGCAAATATTATATGTATTTCATTAGAACCATCTGGAAGCCTCATCACATTATGGCAATGGATGTTATGGACTTACAGTATAAAAGCAGACACAATAAAATAATTAATATTCAAAGGGGATGTGAGTTAAAAGTACAAGAAATAAATAAACTGTTACCCATAACCAGATGAGGGTTCTCCTCTTTCCCGGAGGGTGCACATTGGAGTTTTTCCAGATGGATGCTATGTGAGACCTCAGTGAGCAAGTTGTATTTCGTATCAGCAATTATCTGATCACAATTGACACACAAGATGTAGTTTTGAAACTGAAGAACTCGGTGCATGCAGTCACAGAAAGGAATATTAAGTTGGCTAATCAGCTGATTTCTCTCTTCCCACACCAAAAAGAAATATAAATGCCTCTTTACATATTCTCTGGTGAAAGTAAAGAAAACCCTCCAAACTTTTTCAACACGAAGACATCTTCAAATCTCTAACACAATGGAGCAGCTGCTACTGAGTTTCCTTGATGGGTATATTCTGTCATTAGGGAAATCAGAGGCCCTGCTAAATACCTTTTTTGTTTGGTTGTTTGTCAGCTCAAATACTGATTAGGTTCTCTGACAACCACATTGTTTGTTTGCAAAAATGCAGAGGGAAAAACCTTCAGTTGCAACTTGCATTCTGTGGAAGCTATGGATACACTCAGAGATATTTTGTTGAACTCATTTACAGTAGGAGATTTTACTATTATTTAAAACAAGCAATGTAGAAAAGCCCAACTTAGATGATTATTTCAGCACCAATATGCAAAAATGATACTAAATCTTTAAAATACTAAATCTCAAGTAAATAGTAAGTCTGCAATTTTTACTCAGGAAATACTAAATTTGCAATTAAAGTATATTTTGAGTAAAACGGTACTGAGTTCTGAAACGAAAGAGTATTGAAAAAAGATGAGTCATAGTATGACCTGTTGGACAAAAGAAACTTCAACAAAGAGGAGTTTGTGACAGAAGGGTAAGGGCCCTTTTTTATCTTACCATAGCCTTGGATATAAATCAGAGCTGACCAGAACAATAGTATTTACATGGCAAGCTGTGAAAGCCTAAAGAGAGATTTCTCTACCTTCATCTGGAAAAACCCACATCCAAACACACCATCTGCCATAGCCTGCCCAAAGCCAGTGTATCGTTGAGCACTGTGGACATCCACAGGCACAACCAGCACGCAATTATCTTGTACCTTGCTATACTGATATTCAGTCAGTGTAGAGTGGGATGCGTGTGTAGACATATTATGCATGCTTGCACACAGCCACATCCTAAACCATTATTTTAAACTGCAATCCCAATAATAAACTGGCTTCAGATTATGAAATATATGCGTTTTACTGAAAAATCCCAGTTATAACTTATAGTTACAACAGGAAGTATGTTAATATCTGGACAAGATTTATTTTATATATAATTTAACTAAGAACAAATTCCACATAGCATTTTAAACACTAAATATGGTCTGGATGAAATTTTGAAATTTCTAATGGCTGAACTCCGATGGTGTCTGCAGCTCGTTAAAACTTTTGACAATATATTAAAATTTGCCTCTGGAAAGACAAGAAGGAAAGAACATGTATTTAACGCTGAAAAAATCCTCTTATTTACTTAATTTATGTGTTATTCTCTGTCAGCCAGTGATCACAAACATATGTCTATACGGTCTCTCCCTCAGCAGGGGAGAGAGGGTGAATAACACTATTGCTATTATGACTTGCAGAAGAAATATGTGGTTTACAAACTTCACTAGAAAAAGCATTCAAAGCACGTTTTAAAAGAGAGACTCTAAAGTGGAAAGATGGCAGGATACTAGCTGAAAGCTGAACAGAACAAGGCTCTGCAGTCAGAAGGAGTTGTATTTTGTCATTTTTCATGCAACAGAGAAAATGGAGGGAACAGAAAACAAGAAGAAAAAAGTGTTGCAAGAAGAGCTCAGCTGTTCAGGACCTTGAAACCAAAGACTTATTGACAGAAGGCAAGTGGAAGACTGCAATCATGGTTGAAGGTGGTGTGGATATCATTAATACAAAAAGAAGAGTGAAGGAATGTAATGGCATCTTGATTAGACTGATGGGGGAAGAATCAGACAGAAACAGTCTGTAATGTGCAGTAAAATATGATTTTAAAAAAGGTGAGAAACTTCCATAACTTGCTTAAACTAGCTTTGTAGTTTTAAAGTAAGTATAGGAATGGTTTCCAAAGCATCTCTGCCTGATCCGACTGATCAGTTGAGTCACATTATAGGCTTTTCCCAAGTGGAGTTCACCCATCACATCAACCTCCTCTGTTCTTGGAAGACAACGGTGAGACCTCTATGTTGATTTAACATATCACAGGTGCAACGTATGGCCAGGTTTTGGAGATAAAAACAAATGCTTGACCATTTTTGCAATCCAGTTTCTCCTTCAAAACCTACAGTTGTGATCTTATTTTTTCAAGATTTTCTATTTTCAGTGTTTGCAAGAAGTACCAGAACTACATTACCTCAAAAACTGCATCTTGCATTTATCCACAGCAGTAAAACACACGTGGCAGCAATGCCAGCATTTACATATACTCTTTTCAAAGGCCTCAGTCCTGACCTAAGAGCAGGATATTGTCTTTGTCAGGTCAATATTTGACCTGTCTGTTAATCTCAGCAGGAGTCCAGAGCAGTGGCCATTGTAAGGGTGATTTCAGACACAAACATCTGTCTGGTTTACACTAAAATAGTGCCAGGAAGGGAGATTCATTTCACAGTGAGTAACGGCTGATTTTTGGGGTAGTCAGAACAATAATGTACAAAGCAAGAAGCAAAATTTTTTAGGAGTTTTTTTTTTCTGATTTCGTTTAGCAGACAACATACATGTCGTGTGGAGAGTTTGACAAAATACAAACCAAATAATCTATCTGCACTCCTTACATTACCTCTTGTTTGAAGAATTACACATTCAGTAAAAGTGTTGAAAAGCAGCTAAAGATGTCAAAAACATTTACAGGCTAAACAGATCTCAGCTCAGATAACTCCATTTCAAGTAATCTAAATTCATCCCCATTATCACTTAAGTGAGCATTACGGCTGTTAGCAAACCCTACACAAATATTCAGATTTTTGTTTTCCCTGTCATGCTGAAGGTTATCTCCCCAGTTGCTCTGAAAAATCAGGTGACAACCATTTCCCATGATGCTTTAAGGGCTGTCAAACTGTCCATCAAACTGTCACCTGACCAATCGTTCCCATGGTTCTTTTAGACTTCTAGTATGATAAATTGAAAGGCACTATTATCTGCCTGTTGTGAAGAGGAACTGCTTAGGCTTTGATAAGATATCACTAGTCCCAGGTGAGAGGAGGCTGACAGCACATCAAGACAAGAAAACACATGGAAACAGTGAACACAGGAGCAAAAGGTTTACAAACATCTGTTGTCATTATTTATTACCCCTTTCCTTGGTTTTAGCTCTATCCTTGTTCTATGTCAGTTTAAAAAGAAAGACTTTTCTTTCTTCCCAGCCAGTCTTAACTGCTGCTATTTTTAAACCAGTTAGTTGCAACATGAGAAATATTTAAAATGTGAAAGATATCTTTAATAAAAGGTTGCATTACCTACCTTTTCTGATACATGTTGCTTTTACCATCACTATATTTGAAGTTTTATATGATTCTCATGGTGCGATTATGTCATAAGAAAATGAGAAGCCCTGAAAGATATGAAGACTTTTTAAGCTCCACAGTTATTTTTCATTGATACCTTGAGACTGATTCACTGTTTTCTTGCTGACATTTCAGATGTGTCTTTATATAAGTACCCAAAGTTAGCTTAATATACCTCAGAGCCAAAACAATATGTTGTTATTTATTGTGGGTTGTTAATAAAAAGAAGCTGGTTGCTAATATCACCACCTTGTGTACAAATACTTGTTTGCATGCAGTTTTTAATTATTTTAGGCAGTGCTGTAATTTCATTAGACAGCACTACAGAACGCCAGTTGCACAAAAGAACATTTAAATAATTTTATCATTAAAAGTATTTTTTATTTGAGCCCTCTGTGTTTGTTTAACCATATTCTGAGGTGCATCTGTTAAGATTAACAGCAAGCTTCCTTATACTGCGGATGAACCCTATTGACTGGAGTAAACAGTCAAAAATCAACAGAACAGGATTTCAGCAGCAGTAAATATACTTCCAAAAGTACTAATAAAGGTAAGATTCATAATTAAAGTATGTTCAGCCAATTTTGAAAGCCTCTTTCCCAGTTAAAGACTCTCCCGAGAAAACACAGATTGTTCCATTTAGAGGGACTTCCAACTTCCTCACATTTTAAACATACACCTGACTTTAAAAGCATGAACTCTGTTCATCCATGGCTACAAAGCACCCCTGGATCAATACACATGATAAGGTACTCCCTTCACAAGCCAGGTGAAAAAGGTACAGACATGAGGCATATAAATACTAACCAATTAACCCCATAATATCAAGCTCATTTAGACAGAATGGTTTGTTCTATCCCTTTTCAGGTAGAAAATCGGAGTTAGTGTCAAGAGTGGTAGCCAGAGAGGGAAAACAAGAATGAAATAACAGGGCAGTTTGCCACTCTCAAATGAAAAATCCTACAAGAAAACATTAGCCTTACTGAGCTAAAATATTCTCTCAGTTATTGCTGACCTGCTAGCACACACAGTGGCGCTCTCTGGGCACTTTTCAAAAAGAAAAGGCACAGTCCCTTTCTCCAGGTCATTATAACAGAAAGACATGGGAGTACTGAAAAGAGAGAGAAAATATTAAGAGTGGTTGAGATGGCGGCTATTTTGATAATCGTGTTATATTAAAACCATATTTCTTCTGTTTTCTCTAATCTTTGATGGAAGAAGCACAAGTGCAGAGAAGGAAAGGACTTTTCACATAGTATCAGGAAAAAAAATTTCATGTATAGAGACTGGGAGAGAAGAAGCTGCACTCTGCATATGGGAAGCTGATAACTGGGCAAAGAGGAGAATGGATGGGGGAAGCAACTGGATGGGACAGGGCAACAGCAGGTAAAAAGGGCAAGGGACAGTCACGCAGGACTCAGCACATGGACAGAAAGCTTCAGTGTGGTGTAGGGTAATGTTGTGGAGGGTTTCAAAGATAGGCAGAACAACCGGATGACTTTTAAAGCAGGTTTGTACAGACAGGAAAGACTTCAGGTCAAGTGATAATGTGCCTAGGAAGCTCCGCTGAGTAAAATGCTAACAGTGAAGCGAACACACTCCTCACTACAGTATTTTGGTACTGCGCTTAGTAACGTCTTTAGCATTCATCCTGCAGTAACAGAGCGCTCTGACAGAAGCAGAAAGTCCTCTGCAAAGAGGACATTTTAAATTACTTAGATAATGTTAAAGTCAGCCTTAAATTGTAGGCTTGTAAAATACCATGGCCCCTGGAGTTCTATATTTTTCTCTGCTGATCATTTAGGGTTTGAAGACAAAGCAAATATATGGAATACACATCTTTACAGTCCTTTACATTAATAAATTAATTATGTTTACAGTGAAGAGTTATTAAAGGAGAAAATGCACAATTCTTTCTTAATAGTTTGGCTGTACTTTGCTCATGGTTTGCTGCTTTTACCTCATGATAGAGAGTTTTGCCTGCACAGACTGTTAATGAAGAACAAGACTGGAAAAGCAACTGATCCCTGTGCAGCTCCATACTAACTGCCTCACCCATTCTGCTAGAGTCCCAGTATTCCAGTTCTGCACCTATTAAAATATGCAGCCCTTTACAGTAGCCAACACATGCTTAATGAACCATTAAAAAACCATTATCTAATCCTTGCTCTATATTTTATCTCTTCAAGTTCTGTTACCAAATATAGAAAAAGTATCACCGGCATCATTACAAATGAAATTGATTTGCTGTTCCGATGACAATAATTGCATTTGCCAGCACTGTTGACATAGCACAAGTTGCTACCTGATAGCTGCCAGAATAAAGAAATAGGAAGAGGGAAGTTAAAATAGGAGAGAGATGAGCACAGAGGGGAAGAAGGGGAGAGAAATCACTGACTGCAATGGTTGAGAAAGGGTTGGCTCAGGTCAGCCTGAGAGACAGAAAGTGGCATAGAAGAAACAGTAACTGATTCTTCAGTTATGAGAAAAGTTCACGGGAAACTTTCTTAGGATTATGTCGTTTACTACTATAAGTACTTATATGATAAGTTTCCACTACTGAGAGCCTCACAATCTTTGTGTATTTACATTCAGTAAGTGCAGGTAAAGGCAGGGCATATTATTGCCTATTAAAGAGGAGAGACATCCAGAGAGACAAAGGCTGAAAGTCCATCTTTACTGATGTTAAGTTCAGTAGTCTTACATGGGGTTCAGAAAGTCAACCAAAGGGATTTGGGTGCAGTCACACAGGAAAACTCTAACAAATAACTAAATTTCACCAAGAGTTTTCCTAGTCCTAATCTCTGGGACATTCTGCTTGTGTTGAAGGAAGAGGCTGCTTGGCAGTAGAAATACAGAGCACTCGCATTGCATTGCACCGGATATGCTGTGGCTATCACATGTAGCACAACGTCAGCCCTCCATCACCCCCAGGTTTGGGATCCTGTTTCAATGTGCAGTCTAAGACAGCTGGATCTCCTTCTTTTTGGAAGAAAGAGCCCTGCAGCTTACTGTGACCCACAGACCCTTTACATAAACCTCCCACACTGCAGTCCACCACATATGCCAGGAAGAGACTAAGTATCTCTGTCAGAAGTTATTTCACAATGGTTTAAGAGGACGATGCAATAGCTATAACCAAAGGCGGCACAGACAGAAGCACGTTATACTGTTGGGTAACTTACGGTGTAAGCTTACAGGATATTAGTAGGTCTTTAGCGACTACTTACACTTTCACTTTTAGGAAGTGAGGAAGTCAGGCAAAAACATCAGGAGGCCTGCATGGATGAACAAGGAGCTCCTGAACAATCTTAAACAGAAAAAAGAAGCCTACAGAGGGTGGAAGCAGGGACGGGTAGCCTGGGAGGAACACAGAGAAATTGTCTGAGCACCCAGGGATCAGGTTAGGAAAACTAAAGCCCAGACAGAGTTAAATCTGGCCAGGGACGTCAAGGGCAAGAAGAACGCCTTCTATAGGTATGTCAGTGACAAAAGGAAAACTAGAGAAAATGTGGGCCCATTCAGGAAGGAAACAGGAGACCTGGTCAGCCAGCACATGGAAAAGGCTGAGGTACTCAATGACTTTTTTGCCTCAGTCTTCACCAGTAAAGGCTCTAGCCACACCGCCCTACTGTAGGAGAAGACCAGGTTCGAAACCAGCTGAGGAACCTCAAGGTGCACAGGTCCATGGGACTTGATGAGATTCATCTGTGGGTCCCAAGGTAACTGGCAGATGAAGTTGCCAAGCCACTATCCATCATATTTGAGAAACTGTGGCAGTCCAGTGAACTTCCTGCTGACTGGAAAAGGGAAAACATAACCCCCATTTTAAAAAGGGAAAAAAGGAAGACCCAGGGAACTACAGGCTGGTCACTCTCACCCCTACGCCCAGCAAGATCATGGAGCAGATCCTCCTGCAAACTATGCTAAGGCACATGGAAAATAAGGAGGCGATCTGTGACAGCCAACATGGCTTCATTAAGGGCAAATCATGCCTGACAAATTTGGTGACCTTCTAAAATGGCATTACAGCGTTGGTGGGTAAGGGAAGAGCAACTGACTTCATCTACCTGGGCCTGTGCAAAGCATTCAACACTGTCCCGCATGACAGCCTTGTCTCTAAATTGGACAGACATGGATTTGATCAGTGGATAAGGAACTGGCTGGCTGGTTGCAGTCAACAGCTCCGTGTCGAAGTGGCAAGCAGTGACAGGTGGTGTTCCTCAGGGGGGACCAGTACTATTTAATATCTTTGTCGGCAACACGGATGTTTGGATGGAGTACACCCTCAGCAAGTTTGCTGATGACACCAAGCTGTGTGGTGCAGTCTACACAGAGAGAAGGGATGCCATCCACAGGGACCTTGACAGGCTTGAGAGATGGGCCTGTGCAAACGTCATGAAGTTCAACAAGGCCAAGTGGAAGGTCCTGCACTGGGTCGCAGCAATCCCAAGCATGAATACAGGCTCGGCAGAGAAGGGGTTGAGAGCAGCCCTGAGGAGAAGAACTTGGGGGTGTTGGTTGATGAGAAACTCAACATGAGCCAGCAATGTGTGCTCACAGCCCAGAAAGCCAACCACATCCTGGGCTGCATCAAAAGAAGCGTGGCCAGCAGGTCAAGGGAGGTGATTCTGCCCCTCTACTCTGCTATCATGAGACCCCACCTGGAGGACTGTGTTCAGCTCTGGGGCCCCTAACATAAGAAGAACGTGGACCTGTTGGTTCAGAGGAGGGCCATGAAGATGACCAGAGGGCTGGAGCACCTCTCCTATGAGGACAGGCTTTGAGAGTTGGGGTTGTTCAGCCTGGAGAAGAGAAGGCTCTGGGGAGACCTTATAGCAGCTTTCCAGTATCAGAAGGGGGGCCTAAAAGAAAGCGAGAGAGGGACTTTTCATACAGGCGTGGTAGTGATAGTATGAGGGGTAATGGCTTCAAACTGAAAGAGGGCAGATTTAGACTAGATATCAGGAAGAAATTTTTCACTATGAGGGTGGTGAGGCAGTGGAACAGGTTGCCCAGGGAAGTTATGCCTCATCCCTGGAAGTGTTCAAGCCCAGACTGAATGGGGCTTTGGGAGGTGTCCCTGCCCATGGCAGGGGGATTGGAACTAGATAATCTTTAAGGTTGCTTCCAACCTAAACCATTCTACGATTCTATGATTCTATTTTGCAGTAATTGCAAGGTAGATTGCTTATGTCTCCCTGGACAGTAAACTACCTTGAGTGACTTCATATTTACCACGGACAGTAAGAGCACATAAAATGATCCAACATCTCAGAGCAGCTGACACACCTTAATCTGGTATTTTTCACCAATTTTTCCAACACTTTATTCATGCAAACGCACTTCTGCTTCGATAAAGCCCTCCAGATTTACAAAACCTGCTGGAAACCCATATGTCTTAATAGTTTACACTGACATAGTACAGTATGATGCCAGCCATACCACGGAGATAGGCCAAAACCTTGGAAGAGAAATGGTAACATCACTGAAAATGTATGAGAATAACAACTGCCATACAAAGTAACCCAAAATCCTCAATGTTACTACTTTTGAAAGAGTCTCTCCTTTTGGACCTTGGCCCTGCCTATGTGTACAAGTAACTGAATGGAGGAAAATGTAATAGGACTACTCATGCATAAAGCTAGTCACATGCATTAACACTGGCAGGAACAAGGACTTTCTTTTCATACTTACACTAGAGGATAGTAAAAGAAATGCTGCTCAAAGAAATCCATCAACTAATTCAAACTCTGAGCTAGCTACTTCAGAACCTAGTACAATGGCCACACTCAATGAGTCCCATTGAAGACCAGGAGACGAAGTAAAAACAGGTTTCTTTTTGAAGAACATTATGAGATCAATAAAGTGCCGTGGATATTAGGAAAAGTCACTTTAATAAAAAGGAAATTGCACATAATGTAACAAAACAATTGCTATTTGGAAGGCCCTGAAAAAATTGAACAATGTAATATGATCTTTCTTAACTTCATTTCCCATCCATTGCAGAAATCATAACAATAAAGTTTTATACATAAGCAACTTTATGAGCTGAAAGAAGAGAATGTATAATTCCTTTCCATGGACTAAGCCAAAAGAAATGAAGAAAAAAACCTGATTCTTCTCTGTTAGCCTCCTGTGTAAAATTTTTCTCCTTATCATCTCATCTAGTCATATCTTTCTGCGGTTTGAATTACCCTCTTTTCCTCAATCTGGTAAGGCAGTGAAAGGATGTTTGTTCTGCTAATTAACTTTATTACCCTGATAACTCCCTGCAGCCTTTGACGAAAACAATTACCGTTCCTCCTTTTTTTTTTTTCCCCACTGGCAAAAAAAAAAAAAAAAAGGAAAAAAAAAAGACGACTATTAATTAGAAACGAGGCCCGGTCCCTGCCATGTTAGCCTGCCACGTTCTCAGACCCTTGAGCGGGATAGCATTACATTGTCAGTAGTAATTTAGCTCTCATCTGTCTCTGCTAATTATTGTCACATTCATCAAATTCATCAACAAAAGTGCTCTCAGAAGGATTGCATATTTGCAGTTAATACAGCATAAACTGGTATTACCCATCACCACATTTGTGATGATGAGAGGGACACAACTTATTCATCCCTAATTAGAGCAAGCTGGGTAATTAATTATACATTCCGCCTTATTACTTCTGAGTTCCCAGATATTGTTTGTCTAAAAAGGGGGAGAGAGAGGAAGAGAGAGAAGCCTGAAAATGAAAAAAAAAAGGAAGGAAAAAAAAAGAAGGGGGGAGAGAGAGAGGAGAGAGGGAGAGAGAGAAATGTGTGATGTGTTTTGTCACATGTGCTATGCCATAATTCCCACCTGACAAACTAGCTGAATCAGTAGAAAATTGCAAGTTGTCAGCAGCAGAATAAACTGCTGTAATAGCTGATTAATGATCAACACCTGTGACAGGTGCTATACGGGACTGTAAACTTGGTGTGATTAACAGTCACTGGACGAATAAATATTAGTGACAGTCAGTGGAGAGCGAGTTTGCGTGTTTTAACAAATCTCACACATTACAGTTATTGATATTTCCAGTGTAGCACTTTCTTTTTGGTAATTATCTGACAACACTGGAAGAGTGTTTTAATCCAGTATGTTTGTTTCTCTTCTGTTAATTTATTTCAGAGCTCAAAACCGTGTTTTGACAAGATGACCGAGCAGAGTTCAAAACTGCAGACAAATTTAGAATAGTCACAAATAGTTTGTTCCATGTCCAGCTCATAGCAACACTCCCAAAAGTTCTTTCAAGGAATTTAAATGTATACATATATAAGCCTACATAGATAAAAACATAAATAATATATAAATATGCATATATATTTACATAGCTACATTTTCAAAGCCTGTAATTCTAAGAGTCAACTCAGTTTTACTTCTTATGTCAGTGGTTATGACATACACCTGACTGCTATGGGAAATCAGTATTTCTTTCATTCCACCACCAACGATGCATGGATTTCTTCTGAAGGACAATTTAGATCTCATTAATTTAGACTTACAAAATTTCTGTAATGTATAATAATGGGACATGAAAGTTATCCTTTTATGGGTTAGCTCTATGCTCAGCACAGTAGGATCTAATCAATTCCCAGATACAACTAGAGCTACATCAGGAGATTCTTCAGATAGCATAAAACACATTTTTCATCCTCATGCATGGTTACAGATATGCTGATTAGGTAAAATATATATTCTTATGCAAAAAGCCTACACATAGCAAGTGAAAAGACATGAACACAGACTCGGAAAAGCCAGTAAACACAGATTTTGCCAACACTCCAACAACATTCTCAAACCCTAAACATGAAGTAATGTCACTGTCTTCTTCTAACAAGTCCTTTACTGGGCCAAATAGAAATGAAACAAATCTGAAGTCATGACTTCAGACCTTCACATGTGCATGTGAAAGAATCTAATATTTGGTCAGATATACCTAATACATCACTCTGTCCACAAGAGAGCTCCTCCTAGCCTGCCAATTAGAAATGAAATTTAAAAGGGAACCCACAGGCTGAAAAACTGTGACTCCACTGAAGAGGTTTAGACATATTCAGCTACAACCTTCTTACCTCAAAGAACATCAGATATGCTATGGATTAAGATTGGCCTGTTAGAAAAATAAAGCTCAATATTTTCCTCAGAACAACTTCTGGATATAAATGTAATTAAATATATTGTATGTGCAGAGATTTACCTATATCATGTAGCACATCAGAAGACATGGGAAGGAAAAAAAGGCAAAGAAATTACTGCTTACATCAGTTCCTGGAGAGAAATGACAATATATATTCTTGCCTGCAGCATGAAAAATTCTAGTTATTTGAACCTTTAATGAAAGACCCTGAACATATGGAACTGGCCTTTGCTTCTCCTCCCAGATTCACAGCCATACATCTATACCAACCAACTGGATGGTTTTTCCATTTCAAAGTTTTCTAACAACAGCAGAAAAGAAAGATTTCATTTCTTGGTCCTGATTGATTATAAAACTGCTTTTAAGCATAAACTGTTGCATGAACTCTTCTTTCAGCTGTAGATAACTGTGGGAAAGGGCTTCATAAATGCATGGCATTTAGACCACCTGATAACCTCCCAGTATGAAACAACTTTCCATGAACTTCCTAGTCATTCTTTTATAGTTGAAATGAAGACAATGAAGGAACTTAAGAGAGAAAACAATACAAGTACTAGCTCCACAAGCCCCACCGCTTGAATAACAGTTTAAGTACATCTAATATTTGCTCTTTAATAATGAAAACAAGGTGGGAATAACCTCTGGTCTACACTTTTTGAAAACATTATCTCTAAATTTTTTTATCAATGTGTCATTCCATTCCTCATTTTCATTTGTTCCTTCACCAGAAATATAAAAGTCCCAAATGATCCATTTATGAAAAATGCACAGAGATTAAAATACATTTTGTGAATAGTAGTTTGATAGGTATAATAGTATTGTTTTCTGATTGATCTTCAGTGTCGCAGTCTGCAACCTGCAACACAGAAGGAATAGCTTGAAAGCTTTATGCAAAATGTATGTAAATTTGTTATGCTTTAGTACAGTTACATCTGAATAGGCTGCAGTGCAGCTAGCCAACAGCCTCGGAAGGAGGCCAATATCACATCCAGATGCCACTGATAGAGAGACACTATGTGGCATCAATGCTCCCAGCTGCCAGGCTCACCATGCATTTTTACAACATTTGACTGTAGCAGAATGAGACCTTGTAGAGCTCTCTACTGATAAATAATAATGACACACAGAAACAATTTCAGTGAGTATAAAAACCTAACAATAAAAAATATCTTAAAATAAACATTTTCCTACAAGCAACTGCTAGCTATCTGGAAATTGCATTATCACTGTACTGGAGCAAAGAGAGAGCCAATACAATTCTCAGAATTTATGCTGAATTTGTTAACAACTTTTTAAGGTGATTTTGCATCCTTCAATACCATGTTTTTATGGAATTTTATGAAATAGAATCAATTCCCAGTTAGGTATGCAGAAACCTAAGTTCATGCTTTAAAATGAAGGTTGGGTATAAAATCCAAGTGAAGGGATCAATTAGCTTCAATTTACTGTGCTTTGGAACGATTGGTGATTTGAAAAATGATAAAAAATAGAAAGTTAATCAGGCCTGAGACTGGGAGATGAGGAATTACTCATTCCTCTGTAAATTACAAACCTTATTATTATTCTTCACTTAATTTTTTACAAATCTGATTTAGCAAGTAATGCTTATCCATTCTTTAAAGTAGCATAAGATAAAAAAACCAAGCAAATTTCACCAGGAAAGCAGTCATTGATGAACTATCTCACTCATTTTAACTAAAACGAATTTGGGATTACAATTCAATATCACTATAACTCATGCTATTCAGCCTATGAATCAACCGTAGATAGTCTTCAAGACAGATATCCCTTTGTTTTGCAACAGTTTACCAAAGATTTTAGAGTAGCAAATTTCATGAGAATTGCAGATTATTCACTGATCTGAAGAACATTGTTTATAAAATTTCAGATGTAAATGAATGTGTGTGAAGCAAAAATACCAAATTCAAAAGCAAATCCTTTCTTATCTTGTAAATCACACAAAAGCAACAAAGAAAATAGCAAAAAAAAATTACAGTCAACTGCAGATATCTTGACCCATATCTACAGTATTTGCAAACTGCTCTCCTTCCATTCATTCCCAAATGCGAGGAAAAACATTTGTCAGAGAAGGAGGTTGGTGTCACAAATCTTAGAAATCTGTCGGAAATCTTACTTGCTTTCCAGAGCTATCTGTAGTACAACAGGGCAAGGACAACCAGCATAAAACCAGAACAGAAGGAACCGGCACAGCTCTCAATCTCTTTTGTTCAGGTCATTGTCTTTACCACTTTGAAAACAAAATAAAAATTAGTGATTTCTGTATTATTACTGTAGCCTGGGACATCTTGGCTTTTTGCGCTTCTTCCTACACTGATAACCATGTAATTTTACAAGAATATGAGCATCACATACACATAAGACTTCTAAGATATTAACCTGGTTCCTTTGCACAATTCCTTTTCAGAAGTAATTTGCAAAGCATCTGCATCCTCTAAAAGAAAAAAATTTGCAATTCACCTGATGAAGATAGAAAATTATAATTACAGATCATCCAACAATTTTGATAATTTCAGCAAGACAGCTTGCCAAAAACTATGTCTCTTAGTTTACAAAGTCATATACAACTGCACTATGTTACATGTACCTGTGGCACAGAACTGTATAGGGAGGAATTAGGAAGAAGAAACAGCACGTCTGGTACCCACTTGCCCATTCTCAAGACCTTACTGATACTCCTTATAGGCACACCTATAGGGGGGTGGGAGCACACTGGTCCACTTCATTGTCGATAGCAACTTTTCAAGTACCTGTGCATGAAGAAGTTTGTACCTTTTGCATGTCAGAAAATCTGAATGGGTAGATACACCCAAACCCCACAGAAAGTAAACATTTCAGGAATACATGATGCCACTGTGGAAAGGTAGCCAAGGGAATACCATTGGGGCAGAAACTTTACCAAACTACCATATTTGTCAGATAGCCGCCTATTTTCTCTGCAGAACTTTTGAGCACCTTCGACTTCTTAACCAATCTACTAGTTTCCATCTGAAGAGTAATATTCTTTCTACAAAGGAATAAATATTTAGGAAGCTAACTGCATTTTTTTTTCCCTTTGTGATTTTTCTATAAGAAGGGATGGTTCTGTGTAAATTAATGTCCAACGTAAGGAATTCTAACTAATTCAAGTAAAGAGACAAAGTCAAATATATTATCTAATTTTGAATGACTGGTTACTCCCAAGACAAAATAAGATTTTAGCATGTTTTAGTCTTTTTCTGTATATTTTCCATCTGCATATACAGGAATGTTGTCTATAAGCCTTCAAAGTTGAACGTTCAAAGAAAAATTTTTAAACAGAAGGATCAGCATTTCCCCCAGATGTCTTCATTAAAGAGATGCAAATACATTTTCTTTAGCAGCAGCAACATTAATTGCTCTAAAAGCTTCAGTATAAGTGTCATCATTGATGTATCATTCAAAAAAAGACATGAACAAACACATGAAATGCTCATCGATGGAGGCAGCAGTTAAACACACTAGAGCAAGAAATAATACAGCAGACAGACTGCTTACATGACATAGCACTGGTAAAATTCCTGGTGAATGTATGCATGATCACTAAAATGGCAACTGCATATCTCACATTGTGAAAAATACAGGAAACAGTAAGTGACCAAAATCTAATCTTAGTTACACCAACACACCCTGAAATAATGCCACTGACATCAGTGAAGTTATTCTAGATTTTCACCCACACATCTAGAGTTCTTCTCCTAATCAGTAAACAGCCTAAGGAGACAAATATCAACGTCCATATGATAAATCCTCCCCAAAATATACTTTATTTATTCTTTATAATCCTTCACAGTTTGTTTTTTCGATACCAGTATGAGAAAAACATTGTTCATAAAACAGGTTTTCTAGAAGTGAGTCATGTTGGACACCGCAGGAAAAAAGTCATCTGGAAGAATGACTAACACTTTGAAAAACTATTTTAAACATAACAAATATTGATTATGCTACCCTTTTTAGGAAACAATATTTTTATGAAAAGCAATACATGAATCAACGGAAGCTAAGGAAAACAAAATAAAATAGTACTTATCTGCCATACAGTTGGTGTTTATGGTTAAGAGATGACACACAAGTCAAAAAGGTCCTTTAACAAATCAGTAAGATGGATCAGACAAAAATAAAGGCTCTTCCTATTTCAAAGCACATTCTTCACCTGTTCTCCTGACCACAGCACTTTCTTAGAATGACAACATTTACATATACAGAAACATAAAAAAAAGGTTATATATGTTCCCACACATTTGCACGCCTGTTTCTCCTCTCCACCAACTCCACTCTTTGCCACTCCTTGCTTTATTCTGCTTAATTAAACTGTAGGCTGAGCAGGACAAATGATGTATTCTTTCTCATTACACATTTCTTAAGCAGCACTGGGGAACTTGGTCTTCATTTTGACCACAGATTCCTCAAAACTTCGTTGTATAATAAAATATGGATATGAACGCACAATTTAAATATTTTCTCTAATACCTGTTCGGCATCAGGTTTTAACCTCATTTACAATCACACTATAAAAGGGACATGTGCCAAAGAAATCAGCAAACTACTGTTGCTTAGATTATAATTAGACTTAACTAATTACTAAATATTTTTCAAAAAAATCTCTAATATATGTAAAACACAGGAAGTTAAACAAATACTGGCACATGCTTTGACAGATGTAACTTTTTAGCATTGAGACTTAAAATGCGTTGCAAACATTAGGAACCAAATTGGGTCCACTAGTTGCATGGGTGCAGAAGGAGGCTAAGAGAAGACACAAAGAAACTGGACGTAACACAGAAGGTGGTCCCTGGGCCAGCCCTTGCACTTCTCTGGGCAGGGAGTCAATACATAGGGAAGTGTTAGACCACCCTTAGACAGCTATGCTTCTGTACAGAAACCACTGCTTATTCAAAGAGAAATCCATTTGTTCTGTCACTCCAGGCACTTCAAGCCCTCCAAATATTCTTCGTATTTCAGAAACATAACAGATTACAGACGCATTTTGGACTGTGTTTCACCAGATGTTTGCTGTGAACTGTTTTCACTGTCATAGAAATTCTTTTAAGGGTATCATAATCATTAAAGCCACCTTTTAAATATACTTCTGGAACAGGTTTAAAGGACTTAAAGAAAAGTTCCTTTAATACTATTTAAGTATCATTTGCCAAACAGTCAGAATAAAAGTTGTAAAAGTTTGGTAGAAAACAGCATTCTCTTCTAAACAGTAGAATACAGCAATTCAAATATCATATAATGTAATAAAATATTAAATAATTTAAGATCTCCTGGAAGGTTTAATAGCAAATATAGATCCAAAAGCAAGATTCAAAAACCTTCATAAAAAAGAACTGCTTTCATTATTGCATTCTCTGTTTTCTGGAATAACTTCCAAAGAATCATACACAATTTTGTTAGAATGGTACTTAATACCTTTCACACTTTAGTATTTGTTTTGAATAGCAGACATAGTTACATTCAAATCAAGTTTAGCCAATATATGCTTTGTAGGCATGACTTGAAGTTATTATTTCTCACCCTAAATCCAGGTAACTGTTTTTAATTGCAGTGTCATTGACTTACTAAAGAGCAAAACTAAAATGTGAGCAACAAGGTTCAGCTGAAGGATACACAAGAAGTTAGCCAAGTCTCACCTATGCAGAGTATTTTTCTCTACCCAAGCAAATTCCAGATTTTCCCCATAAAAGAAGGTGGTCACAGGAAGTTTATAATAATACTTAAAAGCAAACGAACAAATAGCAGCAGTAGCAGCTCCTTCTACTCTAGGACTCCTGGAAGAAAAGTCCATCTCCTGGGACAGTGTGAATAAACACAGTTGCATAGCTCGTGGGGAAAGCCACAAACACCAATGAAAGTAAAGGACCTTCCAGCCCACCAATCAGCCTGGTCCTTGCGTTTTCTTTCATAGCAAGCTCCAGCCACTTTTGGTTGCTGACTTGATAAATGGCTGCTTCCATGAGAATTTCATTTTTTAAAAATCTTATTCTAATGTAGCTTGAATCAACATCATAATTTTAAATCAGCACACATTTAACAGAGAGATGCTGCAGCTTTGTTGATATTTCATGAAACTTCCTTATTTATGATGGGAAAACTACAAAAGGTTTAGTGATAACGTTGCAGAGGTCAGAAATTCACGTGAATGGAGAAGAAAATTGAGACAGAACTTTTAAATTCTTCTGTCTGTATAGACAAAGAGAGGAGAAAAAGTTTGGATCTGCAGTCAGATTTCCTGAAGATTCAGATATGAACCGACCTAAGGATAACAGTGATTGTTATGTAATTCTCATATCTTAAGATGACAATTTGTAAAATATGGCAACGTACTAATGCAAAATAGATGATTGCTTTCTGAGTTAACTATAAATTTTGCCCATGATAAAAGGGTACAGTTAGATGCATAATTGACTGAAATTATATTCTGTTATATAAATAAATAAAATGTAATTATAATAACTTTAGTTTTAGCCTTAATTTCATGAAGAGTACACAATCAATGCATGTGCGTTATTCCAGATTAATCTCTAAAACCTGGGTTTGTTCCTCATTCTTCAATGTTCAGACAACCAACAGTAGTCTGAAGCAAGTATATTTTTTCCATTTTTTAATACCTTTAGAAAAATCAGTACAATCAGAGTTATTTTAAAAATAAGCACTTAGATTTTAGCAATATTAATATCAAGTTTCTTAGGAATATTTTTTTTTTCCTAAATATAAATTAAGCTTATCCTGTTTATTTATTAAGCTGAGGCGCTGAATATTTATTCACATTCTAGCTAAAGGAATCAGTAAAAATGTTAAATATAAAACATATGTAATTTTAAGACAGCATTGTGCTTTTGAAACATTTTGGAAGAATATTAGGACTACCTTTTCCAATAAAGACCTAATAGCAATGTTTTGAAGAATGACAGTGTGATCAGTCAAGGAATCTGATTTTTGAATTCTTGTCCAAACAAGTCCAATCTACATATCATTATTGCCTTCTAAAAACAGAATTCAATGGGAGCTATGACTCTGTAAAAACTGAAGAACAGAGCAGAAAGTACTATTCTAAAACTTTGAAATTGTAATAACATACATTATTTTTCCAAGGTAACAGAGTCCAGAGTTTCATTCCTTTCTTTATTAAATTAGATAGAAAAAAGCTGGTAGGGAATAGGACATACATTAACATTACGTTGGTTTAACAGGTCATTCTGAACTAGGGTTTGGCCTTTGAGCTCATGAGCATCTTCTGGAGGTGCCGAGTGCACTCATTCTTCAGGAAGCCAAAGGCAGAGGGAGGGGCTGCAAACACTCCAAGGTCTTTGAAGGCAAAATTCACATCTAGCCCAGTCAAAAAAAAAATGTTTATTGCATTAACTTTGGTTTGAAAGATTAATTGTTTAATTTTCCACTGCGCGTAGTTTGAAAGTGCAGACAAAATGGCTACATCTTACCAGTTTTCTCTAACAAGAAAAAGCATTGTACCAACGTGCAGCTCTGGTTTTGTAATTTATGCATCCCATAAGACAGGGATATAAGGTAAGGGCCACCTGGGCCGAGCTATGGCAGACTTTTTATTAATATCAGTGGCTCATGAATATAAACAGTTACAGGAAAATAAAATTTATAAAACCTAGACCTGGGAACAAAAATCTCAGAGAGATCAACAACTCCAAAAGAATCTAGTGTCGCATTCCTAAGAATGTCAGATTAAACTAACATGTGCCAGTCAATATTGGTACACTGTGACCCTTGATGCCTCCTAAGCAAAACTATTAAGTCCAACATTTTCTCCTGTAAGCACTTATCTGTAAGGATGGCTAACATGTCCTCTGAAGCAGATATTGAAACTGATTGGACAATAGGTAGATACCAGACAGGGGCCTGGGGGCCGACCTCTAGAAATAGGGGGAGAAAATCTTAATCTGCAACACAATGCAGCTCTCTTGAAACCCTATCATTTTCACTTCCCATGTGTCTGCTGCCTGACTGTGAATGGATTTGAAAAGGAATGGTTAGTGCTGAAAATTGGATCAGAGCTAACATTCTCTCATTTTTATCAGCAGCTGCCAAAGGTCATCTGACATAATAGCTGATGAATTCAAGCCCAGTGGATTTCATTTGCAATTTTCAATTTACTGAGGCCTCCAAACCCCACAGTGATAAAAGCTTCCCCTATCGTGGCCTGTCACAAACATCAAGAAACTGCACAAACCCACAAGAAAGAAATAGGAGAAAGCTGTGCATCATCACAGTTACAGATAAGGAGAACAGGAAGAAACAGTATCATGTAGAAAGGTGTGGAGCGGCATGTGTGGTTGAGTTTCTAAATGCCAATTGTAATGAAAAGACTATGAAGAGCAATCAAATAACTTCTACAGAATAACATCATGGCTCCCCTCCCCCCCTTCAGTTTGAAAATTGCCTTCTAATCTCTTGCTTGACATCCTGAAGATAAAAGTGAAAGTGAAAAAACCCTGTTTATTTAGACATGGAAAGTATTGTACAGTTGATATATTTACTGTAGTTTTGATTTACAAATTCATGCTATTAAGAGGCCTATTATCAGAGAAACAGTATGTCAGCGCAAGGAAAGAAATGCATTTGTTCGCTGGCAGACGGACTGGAGATCTTTACTTCTGATCCACAGGGAACGCAAATGAACTCCAGTCCATGGGTGCTGGAGGTTTGAGTCTACTCATCCATATACATACACTCAGTGGCTTTTCCATGTGCTTTCGTTATGCAGAAGCTAACTGCTTTTGCCCCAGATCTTTGCTACCTGAACACTGTAAGAAATTTGCGTGGGATCCTTTTCCAAGTGATTAGAGAAAATAATTAAATAAATTCCAAAGCCCTTCATACTGGAAGAAACATATTTTGCTACAGGGCCAAATATCTTATATTCTCTACCTGTCAATGACTACATCATGAAAGAAAATGTTCAGAAAGCAAGCTACAGTTTCACAAGTAAACGCTGAAAAAAGTATTTCCAGACACTAGCACCCAATTCCAGAGTACCAATTTAATCCCAAGAGTAGCTGTATTTGAGGTTACCATCTACTGTGTTTATGACTTTACTCTAAACTTTACTACACATTGCAGCAGAATAAACTCAAGTTTCTCCTTTCAGTAATCTCAACAATAACCCCAAGTCAAATAGACCGGAAACACAAATACTGCCAGCTGGATTCTACTTGGAATCAAAGTAAAGATGGGAATAACGGAAAGATAGTTTCACCAGTGAAAAGACCTTGGTCTAGTGCAAAACATAAAAATCAGAGGAACATCAAATACAAAAGCATTGTACAGTGAATAACGGCATGTTATTCTGTGCTTAGAATAATAGTTCAGCTTGTCTTTGGAAAGTTATGAAGACCCCCAACAAAGGGAATTTCTTTCGATGATGTGATTCTTTGTTGACTAGACACAGGTAAATAAGTAGCTCATCTAACTATTGGCAGCTGGTTTCATATAATTATTAACATCATAAGAATATTTACAATGGTATTTTTCTGTACTGAACCTAATGATGGTAGTTTCTTGACTTTTTCAGGGAGATTTATTTTAAGGTGGTGACAAAGAAACTGTGTGTAGATACGGACAACATTTCAAAGGTGAGGTAGCGTATTGCAGAGGTAATCCACCACAGAGCTGGTTCCTTCAGATGTACAAACAGCAGCTGCACATCGTAGCAGCACTGATCAGTTTTATAGCACTAGTACTATTATTTCTTTTCAGCAGCCAAAAATACGATAGACTTCTTTTTGAAAATTAAATCAGGCCCAAATATCTTATTCTGTAAATAAAATTATATCTAGGACAGAAGAAAAGTGAGAAAGATGAAATAAGGCCCGTGAGGAAAATGCAATGGCTGCCTAGAGATGAAGGCATATATTCTAATCTTTTTTGGTTTTGTTTGTTTCCAATATGAGGGCTTTTTCTTTTTCTTTCCTTTCTTTCACTATGTATTTACCTGTATTTGAATTTTATATTGTCTCTAATCACCATAATACCTGAGCATCCTCCATGTAAAAAAAAAAAAAAGTTTCCAACAGACCCCATAGAGTTTAGAAATTCTTGTTCTCTTGTTATATGTTTAAGTCACTATTGTAATTATATGGATAACACAGGCAAGAGTGTTGCCATTTTCTGATTTGAGTTTTTATTTTATTTTTCTGTGGGAATGGACAGCTTGTTTGGTAAATAGGGAGGGAGAAGACTGTGGGACCCACTCACAAAAGAAGTAGTGGGTCTACTTTTACAAAGAAGACATAAGCAACTTTGATTTATGATACCATAAAAAAACCTGATAGATGTTATCAGCTGGGCACCAGATCACATTTCAACCACAAAAGTGATATGGAGGAAGGAATACAGATATTCAGAGTTCAGGGTTAATGACCAAACTTAGGATCATATGTGTAGATAATATGGCCTGGAGTTATCTGTGGATATCTTAATGCTAAGTTATGTCTGGCAGGCTGCTAAAAGATGAGGGCTGCCTCATCAGTCTCTTCTGCTGGCTCACTTAGAAGAACTTGCTGCAATATTTATGGCATTGTTTTGGAGTTCGGAAAGGGAGGGAGGAAGGAGGAGACTGTCTCTTGCCGGAAAAGCCGGTAAGTTATCATTGGCTGAAATCATAAAAATTAATACCTAAATAAATTTTCTCAGTTCACATATAATGATAGCTATGATTCACTCCTTTCAATCATGTAATTTTCTCATACAGAAGAACCTGACCTTCATTTTTTATTGCTTCTTGTATTGAATCTTTCCATTCAGTTTACCACATTTGCTGGGGTTGGGGGAGGTGTGCGGAAATCTCCCCAGAAATCTCCAAACTCTCCAGCTTATATGAGGAAGCAGGCAGTCCTGGCCCTCCTAGGAAAAGCGTAACAGTAGGCTTTCAAGCCAGGACTGTTTTTTCTTTAGAAGATTTACCACACCTGGTGCCAGCAGAGAAATTAATACCAGTGCCAACATCTTTGCTAGCATTTATGGTGCCAGCAGGGAAAAAGATCTTGTCATATAACTATTTCATTCAGTATTGACTCAAAATGTTGAGTATTACATTATATTCAGTTAAGTCTCCTAGAGGGCTGCAAGATTTCCACGTGCCTGTTCAGTCAGTAGTCCTTTTTGCTAGTACTATAAAAGCCTAAGTGTAAGAATCAGGAACTCCTAGGATCTAACACTAGCTCTAGCGTGGTCTATATACTATATAGTCTATATATACTATAGTACACAGCCTTAACTAAACTACTTCAGCTACAGGCTTCAATAAGCTCTCCACAAACTGCGATTCAAGTCATCAGTGCACTAGTAGAATTAATGCTTGAAAAACTGATGAAGTCATATAGGGGTTAAATATCTCTGAGCATTCATTCATGAGTGATTTGTAATGATCACAGCAGAGGCAGCTTCTGGTTTCTTCTCCTTGAAATCACTCATGTCTCAAGTTCTAGAATGGCTTCACATCTCTTCTGAAAGCAGGATACAGCTGGCAGGAAGATGTTAATTCTTGAAGAAAAAGAGCCCTGTATTGGTGAAGTAAAATACAGTCTCACCTGCTGAGTCTTGGTTAGAGAGGAAAGACAATAGGGGAGAGACTGAAAATATGAAACTTTATTCATCATGACCAAGTTCTCAGTTGTTAACTGACAAGTTCATACATGAAAGCCTATGCAAAAACATTTGGCACTGAAAAAATCAGATGCTTCTACCATGCAGAATTGGCAAAGATAACATATTACAGAAAAAAACTTCTTAGAAGCACTGATATGTCTTATATAGAGAATAAAAATGCAAACATTAAGTGAAAACTGGTAAGTTAAAATGTTCTTTTCATAGTCAGCCATTGTGTTATGTCCGCAAGCTACAGCTGAGCCGATTAGAACATTTACTGACATTAAGACAATGTAGATTAATACACAGCTGAGGAGTTATTAGTCTGGCATAACTGAACGCATTACTTAACAATATAACCACAGTCTATTTATAGTAATTCTATTTGTACTAGAAAGATCATGTTTAAAATTATGTGATTTAATTCACTCTTACATCAACCTTTTCATTTAACCAGCAAATTAGTATTTCAAAGCATTCACCATCCATCTATTTTAAATAGATCTTCAAAAAATTTGGGGCTGTAATTTGCTTAAATTCTGCTTCTTTTAAAATACATGTTAAACTTTATTTATGAATAATAATACCTGGTACTACATAGTCTGTAGTGTCATTTCTGTTCAGTTCTCACCATTTGAAGATGATCTGTGATCTCTGCAAGAAACAATACTTGCCTTCAATAGATTTGGAGAGACATATCAGGGTTGTTTTTTTTTTTTTCTCATGGTAAGAAATAATGAAGAACAACAAAAAAATCGTCCAATCCAGTGACAGGCTGAGGGCCCTCAGTTCCTAATGAAGGAAAGGGGAACTGCAAATATTCAGTATCATCTTATAGGATCTGGCCCAGGGCACTTATGAACATGCTGTGGAAATTCTCTCCGACTTCAGCAGAGTAAAATTGGAAAGAAAACAATTTTCTTGTACCACTGTCTTGCCTGATTCAATTACCAGTGTCTGATCTTCCAAGGCATCAAGCACCCTCCTGTGAGGTCCTCCACCTCCCACTGAAATCATCAAAGGGAGCTGAGGGTACTCACTGCCAGGCAGGACTGGGCCCTAACAGAGCAGAAAGCCACATGTAAGCATGGGCTGGCTCTAGCCAACCATCAGTCTAAACAATAAGACCCTGTTACCGATGCCAGAGAGATACATTGATCTGCGATTGTAAGGAAAATGCTCCGCAACCAGTGGACATTTGCTTCAGTAACAGAGCTAGCTTAAATTTTACTGTATATCCTCAGGGGTTATTGCAGCAGATAGGGCTCTGGCTTTTTAAGTGAGGGTTCTCCTCTTTCAACCCCCAAGCCTAAAATATCATTGGAAAGATGAGTACAGTTACTTCAATTTAGTCCTTCTATCACAGTATGCATCAGAAAAATGTGCACAAATAATCTGTTACAATTCATAGATGTATTTCATAATCTGTTACTCTTTCTCAGCAAACAGGATCGATAACACCATGATACAGCCTCAACTACAGCTGACTGCCCTTAACTGTACTTTGATATTATACTTAATTTTCAGTAAAAACACACTAACTAAAATTAAACATATATTTTGCACCATACTTTCAGTCTTGGAGACAAATGTTGCTAAAGGCATGACCCGTATCAATGCTCCATTTAATTTCAGGAATGAGAGTCATGCGTAATATTATTTACAACAGTGACATTAGAAATAGCAAGATAAACATCCAATTCAAACTTGAAAATGTTACCAATGTGTCACCTAATTAATAATGTCTATCTAAAGTAAACTAAACCAGTTTCTTTACATCCACTAAAAGAGTGACCTGAGAAGTGAGACTGAAAGTATGTATACAAACACAGCTCAGCATAGGAGACTAAATGGGGTTGTCTAGTTTTTCTCTGTAATACTTTGAATATTTTTTATCTTCACATAGTGAGTACCTTCTAAATATAAGGTAATATGTTTTAGATCCATTTTATGAAAATACTTCAAGAGTTTTTGAGTATACAGAGTTTTTATTTACCTGTGCTATAAAGTGAGGTTTAGCATCGTAGACAAGAGTATGCCAAACTATAAGCAGAATTAAAAAATATATACTGTAATATATCAAGGAAAACACCCTCTTCACTATTTCCCTTTTACCTTGTAAACAAAGTATTTAAAGTATTTAAACAAACCCCAAGTATTTAAACAAACAGTAATGTATCAAAAAAAGTATTTTTTCCTAAGTACTTCAGTATCTTTCTTTTAGTGCTACCAAAAAGGATAATTTCACAAAACAGAGTCCATTCTTGAGTCAGCTCTTGAAGACAAAATAGCAGCTACAGTTGCCTGATTTCCACATAGGTTATGTCAATAAAAGTGTAGCAACTTCTCAAATTTATGTGATTTATTGTTATTCTAAATAGTAACAGCTCATAACACTTCACAGAAGTGGAGAATATAATAACTTCATTTTACAGGTGAGGAAACTGAGGTTGCAAGGAAAATGAAGTACTCAACATCACTTTATAAATCCTTAACTGTAAAGCCTGAAGAGTAACAATCCAGTATATTATTAAGCTATCCTTCTCCAAAACGAGAATTGCAGCTGCAAATTTTAACAAGAAAACCAAATTATGTGATTTTTCCATCCACACAATTTCATTCCATTACAAAAAGTTTTGCTGGAATGAAAACAGCTAGATTAAGATACACTTCTAAAAGCTTGATAAAAGTTTAGCCCCTGGTGAGAAGCCCATATATTTTCATGAGGACAACATTAATTTTTCATTTTAAAAAGCTTTTTCATAATTTGCTGAAAAAATTAGACAAAACCCCACAACTTTGGAAAAAATACATACTGAAATCACTTCAAATGCCTCTTCAACTCCTCACTATGAAGCATCAATATTTATTTCAA
The DNA here is from genome assembly GCA_013398815.1 of Ibidorhyncha struthersii. Taxonomy (NCBI): domain Eukaryota; kingdom Metazoa; phylum Chordata; class Aves; order Charadriiformes; family Charadriidae; genus Ibidorhyncha; species Ibidorhyncha struthersii. The sequence goes on along the minus strand of VZSZ01008417.1, from coordinate 631,435 downwards.
AGTCATGATTGATGGCAATGGCAACGGCAACTTCTAGCTCTTTAAAGTTTTTTGCAGGGTTATTTCTCTGCTGGAAGCTATCCATCTCAGACCCCTTGAATTTTCCTTTAGCTTGGCCTTACACCACAAGTGGTGTTGGATAAGATAATTTGGAAAAATTGAGGTTTTATTTGGTTTGGTTTTTTTTTCTCAGAGGTCCCTCAGAGATTCTTTTGTAAAAAGAAAGTGAGAGATGTTGTTCTTGGTTAACCCTAGTGATGTAGAGAACACTAAACTGCCTCTGGATTTTCTTTTTCCTTTTGTCATCTCAGGATGAATTATTATGATTATTTCAAAATACCTACATCTTTAGTTTCTATTTTTCCCCACGATAGTGGTAAATGGTATAATGATAAAAACCTGAAAACTGGAAGTATTTTAGAAACTTTTGTTCCAGCTTTGCCTATGAGATTTTGAAACCATTGAAACACAATGAAACAGCATACAAAATCTCACATAGGTTATTAATACAAATTGTAAGTTCCTTTAATTTCCTATTGTCGGCCATTATGTGAATCAGAATGTGACAATCACTACTATAGATATGACAGGCAGAAAACTTCTTTAACAGCCAATTCCTGAATGTTCAAAATGTAGGGAAACACCAATGTTAAGATTATCCAGTTAATCCAGTGAGACAGTAAGGACCATGAAATTATCTTCTACAAAGTGTACCAAGATATTTTGTAAAATGCTGACTTAACACCTGCTATGAAACACAATGAAAGTTATTTAGAAAAGCTAACAAAAGCCACTATATCCTGTATGTGGCACATCTTTTTGTTTGTCTGTATTCATATTGCTGACATGAAGCACATGTCATTGTACCTATACATAATTGCATAAATCATGGAAGACTACTACTAACCTTATAATCATGATATTTAAACATTACAGCTGCTTTCTCATTCCCACAATATAATGACTAACTGCCACTACCAAGTGATTATTATCATGAGACTGGGGCAGCAACTGTCATGAATCCAATTCAATAGTGCCTAAAGAGAGTAAAATTCCAGTTTTATTGAAATTATTGTAAATATTCCATGCAAATTAATCTAGCTCAGTGGCAAGCATGGAGTTAAAAGTACTAAAAGATGCAAAGGAGGATCTCCTATACAACTAGTGTGTATCAGACAGAAGGTAATAGCCCAGTGACAGAAAGGGGAAAAGTTTCCCTCTCCTTGAAAAAGTGAAGTTGGTCAGTGTACTTCAGGTTTCTCTGTACACAGGCAAAACTAAAACTCAAACTCTCTGCATTTACGGATCAGATTCACAGATGGTGGAGATGAAAACTGACCACAGTTTGACAGCTGTGGATCTCAGAGTTCCTCAAAAGAGCTAAACTGCAAGAGAGAAATGATGGCAGAAATGTTTTTGAACAAAATGAGAAATATTATTACCTAGTTCATGGCTAAAGTTGTCCCTCTGAAATACCAGTCTGAGAACTCTTCCACTCTGAGGAATCTTCCATCAATCACGCTTCAGGACCCATTTGTCTTTGCCAGAGTATAAACTGTGTCTCAAAGTTTACCCACAGCTGCTGGACACAGATGTCAACTCAGCCTTATGAGGACTCTGCCCAAATGGTGGAAGCTCAGAGGATATGCTGACAAAAATATCCTTGTATGCTTGCCTTGCTCCTCTATTTCTCCCAACATATTGGACACAGCGTGCTGAGCACAGCAGGCCCTAGACTGCCCAAAGATATCCTTAGGTACATCTCTTCATTCCCTTAAGAGTAATCTATTTTTTTTTCCTGGCATATTTTCTCAAAACAGTCCACCAGAGAAAGTGATCTTTGCCCAGAGGAAACTATTTTTGAATACTAATTTGTCCAACACTTACGACTCCATCTACTTTCCTGCTATTATTTGTGAGAGCTGACAAAGCACAATGCCTCACACAAAACAGTAACATGAGACCTGCCAGCCTTCTTGAACATATGATCTGCATCTACCTCCTTTGTCTCACATAGTAGTGACCTATTGCAACAAGGATCTTTGAAATAAAAGCTTACTTATAAAATTCTATGATCTTAGAGAAATGGATTTAAGAGCCCTGATTCTACATTTCATTAGTCAGCTTTACTTATTAATTTCATACAAAATACAGCCTATTTTGGTTTTAACTTTTTCTCTTTAGTCTCACTTTGAAGAAATGCTACATATAATGTTTATCTTTGATCAGACTTATTCAGCAGATCGTAGCAGCTTTTGTTTTTAAAAAGTGACCAGAGAATTGGTTTGCTATCAAGTGTATAGTTCAGATGCCTCATACAGCTCTGTTTTTCTGTACTTCTCTCATTCTCTGCCAACTGGTACCTCAGTCTTATTGGTATCCAATAATAAGCCCGATTACAGCTAGCCCTAGGAGACATGACAAAAAGAGAGTCCTCATCTTGCATTAATTGCTCGTATTGAAACTATGCCACATCTCTCGAAGCTAGATGTTGCTTAGTATCCCTTTGATATGATAATGACATGCTTCTTAGCAGATGAATATGCAAATTAAAAGCAGTAATTTGGTGGCATGCACCTGCTGACACTGCACTACTATGCTTATGTGCTCCTCTGTAACACTGCAGCTACACAAAAGCATCACAGAGGTAAAATTAAATTCTAATGTCGTATATATTAAACAGATGCTTCCACTTTTCTTTGTACATCTACTTTTTACAGAATTCGCTATTGGAATCTCAGTTCTCCCTTCATGCAATTAGTGGACATTTGTGTGTCATACACAGAAATGTACTTGCAGCTATTTAAGGGCTCTGTTTTTAAAAGAAATGGTTTACATGAACTGTACTCTCAAAGAGATTTCTTTTTCCCCTTCATAGCAGAGAGGCAGAGGATTTTAATCTTGATGCACAAAAGACCTTCATTCATAAAAGAAATGCATACTTGAGCATGGCAGCTTGCAACAGAAAATTTCTGTGGTAAAGATACTGCAGAGTATACACTTATCTAAACTTTCTGGTACTGATTATGAAAATTTTCAAATAGGTTTTGTGAATAAGCTATGTGTGTTAATCACACAGAGCCAGCTTATGTCCTCAGGTACAGACTTGAAGCTCTTTTATATATGATTAAGGTGTTGAATGTGAAAGTGGAATTTGGTCGAAATTGCCAAGCGACTCAGAATTAAGCTGAAGGTGCCAACAGGCTAGGTCCAAGAGGGCATGGGCTAATAATGCTGGACTGCCTCAGTTTCTGCTGACCACACTGGCAGCTGAAAATGCTTATTCCCTGGAGATGTACTAAGTGACCCATTGGAGCGACTCATAAGAAAACAAATTATCGTTGCCAGACGTATTAAGATATAAATACTCTGATGTTAGGCTCAGTGAAGTTTCTTTAAAGAAAGATAGGCAACTGAAGGAATCGAACTGATATTTCATGGGACTGTAAGAGATTAGAGGAGATTAAGGAAAATTCTTATTCATGAATTTATATAATTTAGGAAATATGTATTGTGTATTTTCCAAGAAAAGAAAAGAAACACGTAACTAAGTTCCATAAACTAGGTAACTTGGTTTTTTTTTCAGAGGTTTCTTAGCTCTTAATTGGGCACTTCCACAGCTGATTGTCTAAATTCCTCTGTAGTTCCCTGTACCTGATGTAGGCTGTAAGTCTGGACCTGTTTCCAGGCAAGTAGGCAGCCCCTATCTTATGACTGTCATTTACTCCATGCCATGTAGTGGCCATTCAGATGTAGGAAAGAACACTCCCTCTCCTCTTTGAAAGAGAACAGTAGCATCAGAGAGGAGATGTTCTTTCTCCTGGTCATATTTTCTTGCCAAAAAGAAAGGACGTGTTAACGGCGAAGCATGTGAACTATTAAGTGCCAGTATAGTTCAATTCCCTTCACCCAAGTCCAGACTCCACTTATTTCACTACCCAGCTTGCAATTAGCATGTTGCCAATGTAAAATAATTTATAATTAAAAAAATAAATAACTTTACTTGATCCCTACTGTCAGTGTACACAAATTCTCTTTTAAGCCATTAATTGTGCATAAAATACACATATTAGTTTCTGTTTTAATAGGACTGCGAAAAAGACTAGATATGAGGAATTTAAACAGGAAGAAATTGAGTATTTGAAATTCATACACCAAATGTCAAAGAGTTACAAAGTTTTTTATACCCATAAGAGTGAGGGAAATAGGGCTGGCCCTACTAGAGCTCTTATGTCAGTACTGGATTAATCACTGGATAGAGAGGTTCCTCTCTCTACACCTCATGAGAGGAAGAGAAGTTAGAGCAATCGAGTATCTATGATGAAGACTAGAATAGGACAAGCTCACTTCAACTAATGCAGTTCAAAGAGAAATACAAATGAGATACAAGAATAAAGGTATTTATGTTAAAATAGATTAAAAATATAGATGGGTTAAAATATTTAAAAGAACAAGATGGGTTACTTTTTTCTTTATATGGTACAGCCTTACATACACTATGTCAAGGGGCTTTCTTCTGACGACCACTGTATATGACTACTGCACTACACTATCTAATATTATTGCTGACCATTATGTTTCTTTGCTATCCATGCATAATTTTCTCTGGTTTCATTTCCAAAGTTCTTTTTCCCAATGAATGTTCATTAATGAATCATCTTTCTCACTACATTGAAACTATCATTTTTTCAGCAAAATTTCATTCTTCTTGAGTTTTATTTAGTTCTACAACATATCCACGTACTGCTTTCTTACTGGTTCATTCTACCTCCAGTCTTAATTTTCTTCCACGAGACTATTGACTTTTACCTCATCTTCAAATAACACTGAAGTACTTCTTCAGGGTCTTAAAGCAAATTCCACCTTGTTCAAACAGTCTTTAGTCTTTAACACTCTGTTTCCTTAGGATAATGCCTTTTGTCTGTCAAACAATTTTCAATCCATATGAAATTGTCCAGATTATTAAATTCAGAAGAGTAAATTCTGTGACTGAAAGTTCCCTGCATAAAATCTTCTGTCACCCATCAGTTCTGTAACTGCAATTTTTCATTCCCAGTAAGTAGCGTACTTTTACCAAAACTGAATGGATTTTCTCTCAAAGAAGGAAAAAACAGGAAAAAAAAGGGCATTTAGACACAGACAATCAATTAAAAAAGAAAAATAGGAAAAGCCTCTGAAGGTTCTGCAGTATTCACCTATGGCCTTAGTCTCTTTTCCAGTGATGTCCCTTTATTTTTTTCTAAAATTTATTTACACCAATCCTTCTGTTCTGTTCTATATCACCAGAGATGTATAAAAAGAGGTTCATATATGTATATATACGAACCACTTTTTACATATGTATATGTACATATACATTCCCGCAGTAGTTGTGTGGTTGTAGTTATTTCTTGCAATGGTTTCAGTATGTGTTTGGATCTGTTTTGTCCAGAAGTTGTTACTGAATTCTAATGTAACATTACTTCTTACTTCTCAAATACCACCTGTATTTTTAAAAGACTAGAATTTGTACCCTTTAGCATGTTTATAATACTATTTGTAAAGCACACACCATTTCCTCAGCAGCAGGGGTCATTAGAATTAACAGAAACAATAACTAAACCAAATACATCATTATGCCTAGGAAAGGTTTCAATAAAACACTGAATTTACAGCTAACCTTTCAGCATAATCAGAATACAGACGTGAGGGCAGTATCCTCACCCCTAAAGCTTCAGAAATCATTACTGAAAACACTCTTTATGGATACACCACTTGAAGTAGAATCTCCACCACACAGAGCTTTTAAAGATACTCTGGGAGGTTTAACTTTGGATCTACTGGCACCCAAGGCAAAGTGATCCTCAGAATCAAGAGATTTTGTGCTGATAACTCGTCAGCAAACCTGAGATCTAGTAGCAGGGTGGCTTAGGGAATCTCAGCTCCCGTGAGAAACAATGAGGAAAGACACTACTGTAACAGACTTGGGACATAATCACATAGAGTATCAAGTCTGTTGTTAAACAAAAACACATACTAGGCTCATGCAGCTATATCTGAAGCCCTTTGGAGTGCTGTTGTAAAATCTAAAAAATTCTCTGAAACCTGAATTGTATGTCATTGCAACAGGGCCAGTGTTCCAAGATAAAATACAAAGCAGTGTAACAGTGAATCTCAGAGTCAAAAAGGGATACGTGTCTTGCCACACTCAAGCATAAGGCTGGCAAGCATCACAACATACACAAAAATAAAGAAAAAGACACTTTTCTTTGCCACAGCCACCTGAAAGCCTAAGGTGAACTAACAAAATCTTTTATTTAGAATCTAATCAGAACACTTCCTTAGGTGCATTACTTTGAAGATGTCCCACATAATATTTACAATTCCCCCTGTCTCACCTATAGGGGCAAAGTACACTATTTCATATACCTGGAGATAGTTATGCAGGGTAATGATGGGTTCCTTTCAACCAGTAATGGAATTTCACATTGAGCAAGAGTAACTTCAAAATATTCACGACTGGAGTAGAAACAGCTTATGTTACTCAAGAAATCAGTCTTAAGAGACTAAGAGCCTTGCAATGTAATAACACTACTTGGTTTCAGCCCCTTATCTGTAGATCTTTTTTGCAGTAAAATGAAAACAGTAAGAATGTCAGATTGCCATTATCTGTCAGGAATTTGAGCAGGAAAACAAAACAGGTTTAGCGCAATGATGAACAGTTGTGACAAATCATCAGCATTTTCTCTAGATCCTCATCTCAAAGCAGTTTCATATTTCATCTTTAGACTCTGCATTCCCTCTTACCAGAAGCAAAAAAAATATCCAGTATTTTACACTATGTTACATTTACACAATTTATGTAGCACCTCTCAAGAAGTGAAACACCGTCACCTTTTTTGTACACCTGACACCAGTCAAAGCCTTTCGTTCAAAGTAATTCATATTAGCAAGTATCAATGATTTCTTTTACAGTAATGCTCAAGGCTTCAGCCGCATTATGCTACTGTTCACCTGCAAGCTGCACAAGGACATAATAGGATGACCCGTAGGGACTGTTGTAAAGTCCAGCTGTCCAAAATCTGAGCACCAGAGAGGCAGCTTACAATTTAACGGAAGAAAGAGAAGGGGTATAGCTTGAGTTTTACCTACTAAGCAACCAGATTTAAGTGGTTTTAAATAAATGTCTGTTGGGTTTTTTTTTTTCATATAATTTTACTCTCCATTGACAACAAATTGCTGAAAGAAATGCATTTACCTCTAAATTTTTTGTTGCCATAAATAACATTCTAGCAGGATTTGGGGGCTTCTGGCTCCAATGAATCCTTCAGTGTTTTAGCCGTGAGTGCATTTAGCATGAGTGCAACCAAACAGTTGCAAGTAACTCCCTTAAAAGCAGAAAAATCCATGTACCTGCATTGCATACCATGATCAGGCATTCCTTATTTCTCCCACTGCTTGTCTGAGATGTACAGAAAGGTCATAGTCTGAACAGAATCTCAGAATCTCTTCAGTTAGCCTAGGAGTTTAGGGGCTAGGCTTCAGAAGAAAGACCTATAGGGAATAGCTGGGATCCCTGGTTCCTCTGCCAAAGAACTTTGGGTAAAATATGACAAAAGTAACTTCTTATTTACTTAGAAAGCAGAAGAAACCACATATACTCTCTACTACTTGACAATGAGTAGTATTGACCTTACAAAGTGAATAATGCTGCTCAATTAATTTCTGAACTTCCCTTCTCAGAAACAGTAGAGTAGACAGTCTTTCTTAATCTCATACTTCAGCAAACCCACTATTGTCCAAACTGTTTTCACAGGGAATTATCTCACTTATAGGCTTACATATATCTAAAAAATTTCTGAATGCAAAACATTCCAAGATGCCACATTAAAACTTTAATCTAGCAAAACACAGAAAAATCTGCTGCATTTATACTTTTAAAGGTTGCAGCACACATATATCCTAGGCCCAGTCTTCCTCTTTTTCACATGAATTTAAGTCATATGTATATCTATTAAAGCAAAAGGAGCTTCTTTTATATAAAACATGCTTAAGTGAAAGATTAATTCAGGCCTCTAGCTTTTATTTTTGCAGCAGTAAAACTGAACATTTCCCCATGTCACACAAAGAGGACATGCATTTTTCACGTAAACATATGTAAAGCCATTCTGGGTGCAGATCCCTTGATTTAAAAATATTAGTATCTTAGTAAGTAACCATATGGATGGAGAGAAAGTTTATAATGGTAAAACATATTGCATTAATACCATTAAACATCAATTAATGTAAATAGCTTAGTCTCAGAGCTGTCACTGAATAACTGAATGCACAATGACACACTGTTACTAATTCACTGTAAGTAGAAAGCTGTATACAAATAATCCTTTAGGCTATTTCTTATTGAAAAAATGAGAGTAAAAACTGTGTGACCACTCAGTTGACAGCAGAGTGTTTGTGCAACATTACGTCAGATTCTGTTATTCATCATTCCTTTTTTTTTTTTTTGGCACCCTCTGCTCAAACTAATTGACGGTAGTTCCACTGAAATATCATAGCCTTGTGATTTCTTGTCAGCTTTACTAACCTCTCTTTAGCTTTGAGTTTCACATTTTAAAGAGGAAAAATTAGACAAACATACTTCACAGTTTAGCCCACCCACACATCCCTGAGCCAACAATTCTTCAAGTGTGTGGGTTCAACACACACGAGCTCCACCTGACTGATTTTTACCTGGTGCGTGACCTTCAATTGAAAATTCCAACAGCATGCAACTTGTCTCTGGCAAATGAATTGTAAGTACGCCAGCTGCCAGATGTCTTCATTTTAAAACACCTTCAAAACTGCTTTCTGGCAATGATCCACAGGCAAAACAAGCTAAGCTGTAGCTGTAATTTCTATTCTGTGTGCAAAAAGGGGAGGAAACATAAGATGCGTTGCTTTACATCTCTTAGAACAGTACAAGGCAGTGGGGAAAAAAAACCCACAACAACAACTCATTACTGATGCACCACATATTTTCGGGAAGAGTTTTTCTAGTACACAGAGCACATCCAAAATTTACATAAATATTCATCCTAATGAAATACTCGTTTGAAGTAACATAGTTCTGAACAAAGGGAATCCCTCTGTACCATGAAAATTAACGTCTGTGCCTCCAAATGTGGACTAACCAACCTATTTTGCCTAAGGTTTCAAAAAACTGCTTGGCAAAGGCACTAGAAGGTAGAGATCTTAATTAAATCTGTGCACAAGACCTGGGATCACATGTTTTCAATTACTTTTTTTCTGTTCTGTTTTTCTGGCTGCTTGTTTGCTTTCAGAATCTGAAATTCATCCCAGGGACACTAGAAGTTTGACTGCTATTAGCAGATCTTTAGAACAAATCTGCACATACTTGTTTTTTGCTTGGCACCATAACAAACTCATTCTCCTGTCATGAAAAAATGGCAATTTCCATTCATTTTCCTTTGAACACCTAGATTCACTATATTCCATGTGTTGGATCACTCATGCAACCCCAGAGCCTAAAATAATTCAGAATCACTCCTTATAGTGCCAAAAAAGACCCCTTCCTACATAACCCTCTACTTTCTGCCATGAGACTATTAACTACTAGCTACCCAGTCACACGTATATAGGCGGTTAGCTTAGAAATTACATATATACTTTGTTTCTCTACTGTATTTATATGACTATAATTCCATATATTGTGACATGCAGAAGAGTCAAGCCAAAAAGTAACTGTGTAAAGACATTATAGAAGAGGTACACTTGGGAAGTGATACTTTTTATGGTAATTAACAGCACTGACTGTCACATTTACCAACGCATTTTTTAAGGAGCCTAGTACACAAGGGTGCTGGGTCCTGACTGGCATTGTATAGAAAATTGCTTTGATACATACAACAGGGAACTGCTACCTACAGCTGACAAAAGAGGAATGCACAGAAACACAATCAGAAGTGGCTTAGAAATCCCATATCCTGTGAAGTCAGAGACAACTTATTTACAGTAACTAGTTTGAGCTTTGTAGTTCATATACATACCCTATCATGTTTCTTGAGCTCCAAGCAAAGGTCACTGAGCCTGGCGATATTAATAGAGCAAACACTCTCTGTTAGTACTCGTACTTTCTACAATGGCATAAAAAGGACAGAATACATCTGTCATGCCTGAGTTTCCCTTCAGTCATGAAGCTATAGACATGCCAAACTGAAAAAAAACCAAACCAAACAAAAACTCCCAAAATCCCAAAACAAAACCAAAACAAATCTGAGAGGGCAGGCTATGGAATTGTGTGTGCCCTACACCTTGAAACACTCTAGCTACTGCAGAATAATAAATTTCTTTTTCACAGTTGAATGATCTACTGAATGCACATATTACATATGATGATCCCAAAGCAATAGCTAATACACTTGATTACTTTTTCATTGGACATAACATTCAAACCAGAGCTTACAGACAGTGTCTAATAGCTCAGAATAAATCACAGCATTTCAGAATGACTGCCTGAAACACATGGCACTGCTGGGAACCAAAACTACCTTACGCATGAAGAATCCAAAATAAGATGTGCCAATTATTATCTGGCTTTTCAAACAATCAAAAAGTACAGACAGATCAAGAAGTGGCTGAATAGGTGTTTTCACTCCAGCAGTTAACCGACATTAAAAACAAACCAACCAAAAGCACCCCACCTGGTTTGGTCTTTTATTTTAAGTTTGAGTTGCAGAAGTAGCTGTTTTGTAGTCGTTGTAGTCTGAAATGCTGTTTTGTGATGGTTTCCCACTTACACTCACATGAAGTAAGCGTCCCTAGCAGAGGGAAATGGACAGGTACTCTAGAATGGAAACTGGTATCTGATACTCTGTTTCCAGGGTTCATTGCTGCTCAAGGGGGAAGTTTGCTTATAGAAACATGGCTGCAGCAGCACCAGCCCTGCTATGTATCAGCTCTCCTAAAATTTGCTCCACCAGAGATTTACAGGCCTTGCAAATCACCCTTGGCTCCAAAATGTTATCATGCATTTATATTTCTTTTTCTGAATACACAAGCATTGAGCCTCAAGGTCATATATATATTCACTTCCCCATCCAGCAATGAGGCATCCATCACAATAATTACAGGTACAGAAAGAAAATAAAAGCAGAAGGCCTCATGGGACATCTCAGGATAAAGACCAGCACATTTAAGAGTACATACTAATCTTAATCAACGCTACATGCGACCAGTGTTGCAATATGGTATTACAGCTTCATATTGGATCACTACAGTATCGGAGCTGTCATCGACCCAGCTGAATCAATAGCAAAATCAGGCTGACGAGACCCTAAATTTGTCATGAGAAAAGTAATGCAAAATTCAAGGCTCTTAGGTGATCCTATTACGTTTAGTTTCTAAATATTTACTTTCAAATTAAGTCCAAAACCAAGCAGAAATGATATCAAATTGTCTCAGACACCTGCAAAAAGCAGCTACTCTATTCCATTTATAGAATCACAGAATCACAGAATAGTCAGGGTTGGAAGGGACATCTGGAGATCATCTAGTCCAACCCCCCTGCCAGAGCAGGGTCACCTACAACAGGTTGCACAGGACAGCGTCCAGGCGGGTTTTGAATGTCTCCAGAGTGGGAGACTCCACAACCTCTCTGGGCAGCCTGTGCCAGTGCTCCACCACCCTCAAAGTAAAGAAGTTCCTCCTCATGTTAAGATGGAACTTCCTATGTTCAAGCTTGTGCCCATTACCCCTCGTCCTATCAATGGGCACCACTGAAAAAAGACTGCTCCCATCCCCCTGGCATCCTCCCTTCAAGTATTTGAAAGCATTAACAAGATCCCCCCTCAATCTTCTTTTCTCCAGACTAAAGAGACCCAAATCCCTCAGCCTCTTCTCATATGAAAGATGGATTTACACACTGTTTTTCCCAAAGTATACTGTTCTGCTATAAATATCTACAGGTCTTTGAACTGGTGCCAATTCCAAACTGCTACAATACCAGTTACTTCTTCTAAGATGCAGAAAAAGATATTTCAAAGTCCAAGTGGTGGTTTTGGTGACAAGCATTGACACCTTGAACAGTTTCTGGATGAACAAACTATTTCATTAAATCCGAGCTGCACTGCCATGCTCCTTTCTCTTCAGAATTTGGAAAGACTCTCTTTCCCGATTCTGATGAGAAACCTTCCCTTGCTCCAATTCTAGGAAGCGAAAGGACTCCTTGCCATAACAGACCCATGTCAGAAGGCTCAGTGAAGAGTGAAGGAATAATGGGGTTTGCAATTGAGGACTGATATGACTATAGTGTAAAAAGCTGAGAACATATTTAGGACCCACAACTTCACTCATAGACATACCTAGTTGTGGTAGACCAGAAGGTTTCTGAAGAGAGATTTGATAGGTCCCATAGTCACGTGACCCCAATGTTTAAAATTTTTCTTTTAGCATTTCTATCAAAATTACTCCTTATTCATCAAGGTGGGCTGAAATCAGTATGGTTTACCTTCAGCTATAGACCTGCTATCTTTTCTGAGATAACTTGAAAAATTAATGATGGTTGAAGGCAATTTTTTGGAATTTTGGTTAAGATATAAATATAGATTTATAGATGTTGCAATATAAGCCCCCAAGGAATAGATAGCTTGCCTTATAGTCTCTTCAGGGTATGAAACACAATTCTTTTTGAAGTCAAGCAACTCCACCAATTCAAATGGGAGGTCCTACAGAGGTTCATTTTCCATTCCCTGGGAAAATGTGAATGATTGCAGGTGAAATGAGAACTACGTTACCACTGCTGCTAATGCATAAAGGGGAGCCACATCAGTTGCTTCTGGAAGTGGCATGCAAACTGGTCTTGTCTATCTTCTGAGACTTGGAAAGGGAAGTCCCCTAGGACTTCTGATGATATCTTGTCTGTAAGGGTGACAACCTTCTCATAGACTTAATAACAGGTCATCCCAAACTGCAAGCCTTCTGGAAAATATGTGCTATACAAGTGGGTTTGCTCCCTTCTCTTTTACTCTACCAGACTTGGTTATTTTTTACAGCTACTACTAGAAAAAACAGAATCAGGCAGATGTCAGTGCTTTTGGTGCTTCTTGTTATCTCATTTGAGGTGGTGGCCAACATTAGCCAGCCACCTGCCAGCCCTACAACTGTGCCCATAACTACTGCCTCCATCATCAAAGCCACTTTCTCCTGGAAGTAGAGTAGAGAAGGTCCTCTTTGGCTTATGCTGCTGCTTTGACTTCTCACACAGAGACACAGCCCACAGAAGATCCTGGAATCCTGCAGATATTACAGGTTACCTGAAGAAACCATTGTTTTACTTGGGGAGAGGATGGCTGGCAGAAACCTTAAGTACTAGTTTGGCCTTCACACTTCTTCACTATCCTGTTGTCCAACCTCAACTCTCCTGACAAAAGCAGGATCATCTATGATTATGCCACTCCTGACAGATGTTTGCCTAATCTGTTAAAAGACTTGTAATAACGGTGATTTCCTAAATCTCTAGTTAAACTATTTTAGTGACTTTCCAGCCTAACTGCTAGAAAGATCCTCTTTCTTTTTAACCAAGAATCTTTGTTGCTGTAATTTGTCTATTATTTCTTATCCTTGGTCTTGTCAGTGACAAGCAGCACAGAACAACTGTTTCACAACTTGCTGAATATAATCCAGAATATCGTTTTTCTCACAATGCCATGATATCATTCAGTTTGCAATCCATCACACCCACCACCTCATTTTCTGAAAAACTTCTGTCTAACCTTAAGAAAAAAAATATATAAATCCATCATACACAGATGCAAATCTGACATCCTAGACCCTACCATTGTGTCCAATGAAAAGTTGAGTAATAAGATGTGACATATCAGGAACATGGATGGATTGGGTGTGCTGAACCCCACTTATTTTCTGAGATTACTAAGGAGACCAGGACATATGAGAATAGCATTTTCCAAAGACGTGATTTCAGTGCCAAAAGAAGGACATCAAATACAAAAGACAATACAGTATTACTATGTATAGAGACTAGCAGCAATTCAGGTTCTTGCAGAATAAGTATGCTAGTGCCACAAGCCAGCACAGCGCCACCAGCTTTGAATACTTGGAAAACATGATGAATCATTCTTTTTCTCTTGGCTTACCACAGAACCTTCAGTAATCAGAGACAATTTAATCTGAATCATATACAGTAGTATAACAGTAAGTTATGAATGATGATTGTGAATGATGATTGAACTTCAGAAAATACAATAATACAATAACTGATTTTAAAGCCACATATAACAGAGAGCAGTGGGGAAGTTCACCTCATATTTTTTCAACCTGTTACTTCCATTCAAGGCATAGCACCTATTTGAATACATGATGTTTCAATTCTAAAGTTTAGTATGATAGACATTCCAGCCTGTTGCTAGGTAAGTTGCTCTGATGGCTAATTAGTCTCAATGTTAAAAATTGGTATCTCATTTCCAGACTGAATTTGGCCACCGTTAGTGTCCATCCATTGGATCCTGTTATGCCTTTTGTCTGCTAGATTAAAGGGCTGCCTACTATCAGAAATATCTTCTTCAGAAAGTAACTATTAAAAACAGGTGTGCCGAAGCAGTGAGCTTCAGTCAGGACTTGAACACTCAAAGGCCTTTATGTAACCACAGCTAGTGTCACAGCATTCTACATATGCGTATGTGTAGAGTAGCAGAGAAGTAAAACTACACTCAGAAGTCAGTTTTATTCTGCATTCTCCCAAAGCAGTGTAAACCAAGAGTACAACATAAATAGTTCAGAAATTCTGAATTGTTTTCCCATTTCTTCTCTACCCCTGTATCTGAAAGGATCATGTTCTGTCAAAATCAGATTCAAAATTAATTCTCAGCAGAAAAGTTGAATTACTAAATGCTATTTGCAGAGGCAAAACCCCCTTGACAACTGTTTCTCACAGTATGTAGCAAGTGTAGAGCTCTTGTTTGTGTGAAGTATTACATTAAATGGCAATAAAAATTATAAATTGTAAACCACATTGCATTATCTCCTCTATTTGAATTGTGAAGCTTCCCTATGGAAAAATTTAACAACCTATTCCTGTTTCATGCCTTTCTGGACAGAAAAGCCAGGATGCAAATAAATTACACAAAAGAATAATATATGGAGAATTTCAGACATAAAATGTTGTCCTGCTAAGAGCAAATAATTTTCAGATATACTTGTTTTTCTCACCTGTCTCTCTAGGCATTGTATCCTGGAAGTGCCTTGAACATCCAATGTACTTTTAGTGTTAAAAAACCAAATCTTCTCCACTCAAGCCTCTAAAACACTGGGATTTTCTACACCATTTTTCCCCAGTCAAACTGATATTAGAGAGAAAATATCATAATGAAGAGACCCAAAAGCAAAAGAAGATGTAAGAAAATTAGTGACATAATTTACAATGGATGTAAATCAGCATAGTCTCACAGAAGGCAATGGAGGTAGTCTGGTTTACGCCCTTAAATGGCTGAAATCTCACAGATCATTGCAGTTTAAATGGACTGCAATTTAAATGAACAAATGCTGCAGTACAGCTTTTGTAGAATACAGACAGTTGTTTCAGAAATTACATTTTGGCTTATATTCAAATTATATTTGAAAATATTAATACATGTTACAAAGCCTCATTTGTATAACAAAACCCACGAGTCTACTCTGTCAGCAGCAGCCTTACAGGAATATCTCAGCAGATAAGCAAACTGATTTTGAAGTTTTATGCACTATGGCACGGTCAAGATCTAACGCAAGCAAATTCAGCTCTAACAAGAACCAGGCATAACTTAGCCAATGGTCAACAATACACTAAAAATATTTGATTTATTTATGTTTCCTCACTACTTATTGTTCCTTACCACTGCCTGTCTATGCTAGCTTGAGAATGGTCAAGGACCATACATTACATCAGGCAAATATGAACCTCATTATTTTTGACTTACACATTTTTTTCTTATCATAAATAATACCAAAATATTTTTTGTAACTGTTACAAAAATATATTCCAAAACAGTCCACAGTTATGTTCCAAGTTTGTCTCCTGATCTTTCTCTGAAACAAAAAGACATCAGATTTTCCTTCTCTTGGTCATATTTCGGCACATTCATTTCACGTGCCACTTATGTTCTATTCCTCCAGCTCTTTTGCTTTTTCACTGCCACCCCCACTGCTGATGGAGTCTTGCATCCCTATATTTTTCCTGCAGCAAGTCTGCAGTCAACACCTAATTTTTACAGTCTATTTATCTGCGAGGTGAGTGATATAAGTAATCCATTTTCCAATAGACAAATCTCATTTCTAAGATACATAGCTAGGCTGCACTTGAAGAAAACAGACCACTTAGTATACTAACTTCTCCAAGGTAATAATACATACTTTCTTAAAACTGCAAATAAAATGATAGCCCTAAAAGTTGAGTTTGGACCTTTGCCTATTAATGCTTTCTCATAGCTTGCTGGTGAAGATGGTCAACCAAAGCAAAACTTCTGTCATGATCTATTAATAGAGAATAAGGATTAATGAAGGATTATGTCATAATGAGTCTGCCTGCAGAGTTGCTTCAGTTCTTGTCCTTTACTGCCAAAATACAGTTCTCATTTCCAACAAACAAAGTCTATCTGAGAGAAAGCACAGAGCCCCTTTAGAACTGGAAAGTCCTGTGCATAATAATGAATGACTAACTCTTCTTTTGCCAAAGCGCTTCAGCACTTTCAATGTCATAGGTCAAAGCAGTGATTCAGAGGGGGCCTGATCCTTATCTAAGCTTTTGCAACAAAATTAGAATGTGCTGTAGCCTTATTAAAGAAATGTTTGTTCCCCCATCAATGAAATGAAAAGAAAGCAGTTCAATGCAGTTTTGCAAATCACAGCAATAAACTGCTCAAGTTAACTGCTTTATTGCAAATATTTAATTATTCTGTATGTTAAAGATCCTGCATTTGTAAAGATGAAATTAACAGTATACTAAATAACCTATTAGGATTTGCATGTGTCTGAGAGGCTATTTTATCAAATACATTGACATTAGTAGCCTTCATGTTGAAAATTAATAAAAAAGTTGAAATAATTAATTCACACATTTGCAGAAACTACTTCAGCTCCAGGAACATGAACACTGAAAACAAGATAGGATTTTTCCTAAATATTTTTTAATATTTAGACACAAAGGTCCCTACATATTCTCAATAGATACCGCATAAACAGAATTTATAATAATAAAGTTGGTCATACTATGCACAGATATTGCAGTAATTATCTGTGTGATAAAGAAGTAATTTTGCTCTATTAAACTTTTAGCTGCTAAACTCTTAATGGTTGAATTTAACTATGGTGAACAAAATCTGTCAACGCAATCCACTTTTCTTTAAAACATTTAAAACAATAGGAAGGTTCTTTTTTATTATACAATAGTGATTTAAATAATTAATTAGAAGTCAGGTGACACTAAGAAAAAACAAATGAAAAAAACGAGACCATTACATTAGTCACTGAAAAGAGAAAGGCCAAATTCAACTTTGATTTGTGTTTGTTAGACTAGCTACAGCAAAACAATAAAAAAAAGTAAATAAAGTTATACCTCATCTAAGTTAAATTTCAGATAGAACATAACCAGAGAGTATATTAGGATTGAAAAGCAGAATACTAATCTCTAAAATTAGAAAATTGATCAACTGGGATATGCATCAGAGAGATTCATCAAAGCCTTGCAACAGCCTATCTCCATTTACTGTTTAGATACAGCTAATCTACATCATTAAATTGACCATTCAGTAACTGAAAATCTGCCATGTAGGTCCCGACTTTTCATAGAGGCTTTTAAATATGTATTCGGTAACTACAAAGTACTGAATATATTTTCAGTCTTTTTATACGAAGATTTACAACTAATGACCTTAAGCAATGTCATGCATGTAAAACAAAATTATGAGACCACCCTGGTTTGAGCAGAATTAAGGTATAGAATCATACTTCATTCTCATTCAAATTTAGTAGGATAGAACAAAAAAAAAATCCATAGTAATATAGCTAAACCTATTTCATAGTTTTACTTTGTAAAACATGCCTCTTCACTTGTATTTTGCTATTACAGGCTCAATATAAGTAGACAATTATCTAAGCTTAATGCCAAGAATGATAATGCATTGAGCACATGCAAAATCCTTGTGCAACATCAACTATAGCCTGCAGGGATAAAACATTTATCAGTTGCTCCTTAGGGCACTAGTGGTTTGAAAATTTGGCTGCCCATGCCGACATTTAGTGAAATCATAGTTTTAGCTTCATTCAGAACCCAACACAGTAAAGCCTGATACCAGGATGACTCTGTTGGCAATCTGCCTCCCCATACCCACATGCACTGCAGGCTACTTTCTGTCCCACTACTTTCCATGAAAGAAGTCCTTTTACTTAACTGCAGTAGTTGGCACAGTGCCCCTTTCATGGACCAAACTAACTGTCATCTTGGATGTAACAAATTAGTACATTCTCAGAATAATAATAAGTATGGACATGAAAACACTATTGTTTTTACTTGGAAATGAAGTAACTACATTTTAGCTGGGTGACTTTTTCAGTTCAGCACCACAGGCAAAAATAAATCTTATAAAAAGAATGGACAATTACAGGAGAGATGAGACACAGGCTTTTGCTGTGGGTTCAGAAGTAAAAGAGCCGCTTCTCATACTGCCTGAAGAATATATTGTAAAATAAAATTTTGAATATCAAACAATTGGTTCCTTTGAATAAGAACTGCTGTAGGGTTTTGCTACTTGATCTACAGCTGATAGGTATTTTTTGCCTGTAAAGTACAGGAATGCTTAAGTAAGCTCTATTAATGTTATAATGAAATGTTTTACAAAATACATTGAAAACATTAAATATAGAGTAATGCAAGAACTAGACTAAAGCTAAGCATGGAAGTATGACTGTGTATTTTCCAACTATAAAACACAAACTTATTTAATGTGAAATATATCTTTAACTATAAATAAATATTTCTAAAGCGTTGCATACTTGCCATTTTATCTGGGCACTGTGATTACAACAAAAATCCATTTTTTTCCTCAAACTGTGCACATTTCATTGCACATCAGATCTTTTAAGAACAGTATCACAGAACACATTTTATAATGTCATTTTAAACTGCTGATAAAAGTAAATTCACGTCATTGTTCTCGGCACCCTAGCACAGACGTCCTAGGCCAAGTTCTCTGAAAAGTACAGATAATTAAAAAATAGTCCAATACAGTAACAGCTTTCTTGCCAAACTATGATATGGAACATTAACAGGGATTTGAATAACAAGTGCAGTCTTTACTGTGTAACTCCTTAGCAGCAGATAAGACTAAATTAGTGTGAAGTGCTGACAAGTATGAAAGATTAAAACAAATATTTCTTGTAAATACGCTAAATATATTTGTTTTATGCCATGTGCAGTCTGTGAAGTAAGAAATCCAATCTATATCACGTATATTTTAAAAATACAGAGTTTGAGACAGTTTAAATAATTTAAGATATTTTATGTAAAAATGTAACAATTTTACTAAACTTTCTGGTTCAAATGAGTCCAAGAATATCTCATTATAAATGGAGACAGTCCTGAAAAAGCAATCAAGCATGACTAAAAAGATCACTCTTTTACACAAAAAAATAGCCTTCTTATTTTACCCTTTGTTGGAAAGACATTTGGCCAGCCACAGGGGAAATACATAATCTACTTTTATATTCAAATAATATATTTCAAAATTCTGTGCATACAAGGACCTTAAAACAATTCTGGGTGGAATATATAAGACATGGGTTTATGTGATCCTAATAACTGAATTGTTGACATGGGCTGACAATTACTTGGGGAAGTTTATTTGTTTGTTACTCTAATGCATGCGTACAAGTATTTTGTTTATTAGTTATTTTTAATGTGACTTTGAAGGAAAATACCAATGGAAAGACATTGCAATAAAATATGTAGGGAGATCCTGGCTAGAAAAATAGAAGTATTACATATAAGGAGTATGCACGTTTTCATGGGGATGTTGATTATTACAGCTACCTTAATTCTGAAGTTTAATTATGACCAAGAAGCATTTCACCACAAATTCACAAACCAAAAGTA
Organism: Ibidorhyncha struthersii; assembly: GCA_013398815.1. Lineage (NCBI taxonomy): Eukaryota > Metazoa > Chordata > Aves > Charadriiformes > Charadriidae > Ibidorhyncha > Ibidorhyncha struthersii. Next base: position 611,319 of record VZSZ01008417.1, on the reverse strand, counting down.
CATCTTTTTATTTAAAATATACAAACCTCACTGTTAGCATATCCTTTTTTTTTAAGTTAATGTAAGATATTCAAATAAAGAGTATTGATGGTGATTTTCTTTCAGAATCTGAAGGACTAATGAAACAATATCTTAATTTTTAAGGACACCAATATGTCAGTTGTTCTGGAGGAAAATTGCTTTTCAAGGCAATACTGCTGGGGTGAGAGTCAGGGAGGAGAGAGGCAATTGATGTTTTTCACTTTACTTTAAACAAGACGACTGTTATTCAGTTTCTCAATACACAGGATTATGAAGATCAGAGTACTATACACCCCAGAAGAGGAAAAGCTTAGGGCAATTATAGTTCCCATCTAAGTACTGTAGCACTCACTGTTGGTTTTCAACAAATAAGCGGTCTACAAACATCTTTCTTGCTTCATAACTGTGTGAGGTTCCTGCTCCTAAAACTCACAAATACAAAAAAGGAACAGGGAATTCAGTTACTAGAACATCACTATTTTCAGCCCTGAATTTTATCACTTATAAAGAGCTAAGGTTTTCTTGTATTAGCTGGATATGTTCCCCACTTATGCCTTTGCTGAGAAATAGTGAAGTTACAATATCAGGGCAAAGGACTGAGGAGTGAAATGTCAGTGTGACTTGTGCATTCATAGCTTCCTCTGGGCCCTTTCAGCTTATACAGCAGAGCAGGATGAATATTTGTGCTAACTACACATTTCAGTACAAAGAACCCAATTCAGAGAAAAAATAATCTCATACCATTTATGGCGACAGTGCACTTTACAAAGTACAATTATAAATGGTTTATTCATTCATAGGGACGAGCCTCTGTAACTGTTGTGCAAGCGACCTGCCCCTCACTGGGTTTGATGAGCCTGATCCAAAGCTCAATGAGGGCAAGGAAGGAACTTGCATCGACTTCAGCTCTTGGGCTCCAGTCTCCTTCCCAAATGTTTCACATTTAAAAACTAAGAACAGCGTGACCAAGTGGGAACACATGCGGTAGAGTTGTACGTAAAAACTGTTACTAAATTTTAAACACCTGAGCTAAAGTTGCATATGACAACACTGTCTGGATTTACCAGTCAGCACAAAGACAAGTTGATTGAAAATGATTTTACAATTAAGTAGTACTTTTGAAATAGCAGCTACTGGTTTAGGAAGACAATGACTTGGTATGGATCATACTTATATATACAAAATGCCATATTTATTGTCTATTCTTTCTCTACTCATGTATCCCACAAGCACTAAAAATTTCTCACAAACACTCCTAAAAAAGCGAACTGATATAGCTGTACATCCGCAGCAGTTAATAGCACAGGCAGCTAATTAATTATGTACTTATGTGTGCAACTAGCTACTCATGCAAATTATACAAGCAGTTGAGCGCACACTTGGTGCACACAAATACTTAATTGTCCAAGGTGCTAAAAGTCTTAGCCAAAGTAAAAAACGTCATATCTAACAACTACTTTGAGCTTATATATCCTCAGGACCTATAGATCTGATTACATCTCTCTCCCGTGAATGACGTGCCTATCAGCCATATGCATGACAATGTAACTTTTACATTATTCTAGATAAACAATATTGAAGAAAAATTTTTTTATACAAATCTAAGAAAACTGATTTTTATCATAATCAAAGGAAAACTGTTCTGACATTTTATCTCTTAAGTACCACTTGAAGACTTAAGATGCATAAACCACAAAAAGATGTGAGGGAAAAGAAAATGAAAATGTGTTTCTTCCATTATGTAACACTGTGGCTCTTTCTGCTTGCCGCTATTTCACTCATACGTTAGAAGTGCAATAAAAAGGTGCTGTATGAAACCCCGCATAAATTTGCTCTGATTATGCCATCAACTTTTCAAAGGGTTAACGGGAAAAGCTGTTCATTGTGCCCCCTCCTGGCTGCAGCCCCACTGCAGCCTCTAACCAAGGGCAAGGGCAGCACAAATCATTGCCTGCCCTCTCTTTGTTGAACATCACTATTTTAAATGCACTCACAATAACATGAAACCAAATTATTTTCAGGCCAAATATTAGGATCTTCAAGGTTTCAAAAGGAATGTATTAAAATAAAGATAACTGGAACTTTTCATTGAAAGATCTACAAAAGTTTGAAAACTTTAAAAGGACACTGTTTGCTCTTGAATCATATTACTAGTTAGATTCAATGTCAAATACATTGTTAAGTCTGTCCTAACTCTACCTCATACCTACAAAAGAAAAGAAAAAAGCTTCCTTTATTATTAATAAAACCAGGGTTTGGAAGCATGATCTAAGGTGGACATCTAAGCGTCCCTAGATGGTAGTGTAATTCTAATATCATATATAATTTGGGGGGTAATGGCTTAAGGCCAATTAGAATTACATTGTACTTTTTTTGTAATGATTGTAGGCTTGATATTTGAGATGTGATAGTTGCATATGAATATGTCAATTTCACATGCATAGCTTGTATTTCAATCTTTATTCTTTAAATAGATGAGGTAAACCTAAATCAAAGACAGAATTTTTTATGGCCACTTTGAGCATGAATATCTTATCTCTTATCATGTAGATAATAAGAACTTGAAAGTTTACCAGAAAGTCAGAAACAAGGTAAGTATTCCCTTACTCCTGGGAAGAAAATACCCAGTATCCAGAATCTGAGCCAGAAGAAAGCTGCAGGATTCAGGAAAAGAAAAGAAGAGCTTGTAAAGTAAAATCACAAGAGGCTATGAAAAGGCAGGAGAGCCATGTACACCTCAATATGGAATTTAGGAATAGATATCTTATTTTTTCCCTGAGATCCACAAAAGAAGACCTAGTTCAACCTGTGTTATCCAAAGGACCCGAGTTCAATCTAATGTGTTTTAACCAAATTATTCAATTTGCAACTCTAATTTTATTCTGACATTTTTCCTAGTACTAAAGTCTAGATCTAAAGGTATAGCAATTTTGCTGTTTGGGTTTAGCAATAAGGAATATGTTCATACCTTCAAATTTGACATCAGATGTAATTGCTACAATGTCTGAGCACCTTGTCTGCATGAGTAGTATTAGAAAATGTTTAATTTTGAACCTTCCTGATGACCAAAATTTGTCTTCCCCTCACCCCAAGAAGTACTAGGGAAACAAGTACTAGCCCTCCACTAAGAGCAGGAGAAAAAACACCTAATCTTTCCATGCCAAAGGAGAGTCTGCCTCAGTTCTAGCTACCCAGAAGCATAAAGTATCCAGAACTGCAGCCTTATAAACAAAGTATCAATAAACACTGCTTATAAAAAAAACCCATAAAGCCGATTGACTAATGCATCCATTGCAAAAATATAATTTCTGTAATGTTATACTTGGCACATTGAAGGACAGTCACTATCTCAGAGGTCTTGATTATTCATGATTAACAGGAACCAGATATATAACTCAGCTAATCAAGATCCACTTTTTCTTCTACAGCGTGACAAGAAATAACGCTGAAGAGGATACAGTTACAGGATAAAGCATTTTAAGTTTTATGAATAATGATATTTTTTATGTTTTATGATAAAACATTTTTTTTACCAACTTGAACTGAAAAACTTCTCCTTCTTCCAGTGACCTCAAATCTCAACATTTTTCCATATTTTCATGTTAACTTAGACAAGGAAGAGCAATGAACATACTCTTTTGAGAGAAACACTGTCGCACCTGCTAAGTCTTGTGGACTCATTAATTTGTTCCCACTTAACACTCCATATTACAGATAGGGGTCTACATTTTGTGATGAAGTGAGTTAAGGATCCTCTCATGCTTCAAGATCCCAGATGCTAGAGCTGATCCTACTAACCATCAGTCTGGTATATCAGATGCCTGAGCAAGTGAAAAGCTCTGGTGCTGCGCAGCAGCAGAGGGATATCAGCTTCCCAGTGGAGACATTTTCTCCAAGAAGCCACCTGAGAGTGCGGGTCCCTGGATTTACCAACATACCACAGCTATGCGTGGCAAAGAGATCCAAACCCAATATGTGGCACCACGCACATCCATTACATGATAGGTGATACCCTTGTCAGATGGTCAAACACGCAGACACAGCCTGTCGCATGATTCACATGTGAACTCCCATGTACTGAGACAGGAAAAGGTTGAGATATTTGCTGCAAAGTTTAACTCTGAGAACTTTATTTCCATTCTAGATTAAAATACGCATCAGGCAAATGAAGATGGGTATTAGAGAGAGCTTCCAGAAAAAAAAAGTATTAAATAATAATGAAATTAAGTGCTAAGGTTAAAGAAAATTAAATATATGAAGTATGGAAATGCACACTACACATATACAAACTTAGCACCACTTTCCACTGACACAAAGCTATGTGTTTTTTATTACAGCAGCTTTATCTGGGCAATTCTTGACTAATCTGATATCAGTGGGTTTTTTTTCCTTATTATTATTATTTTTCTTTTAATATCAGTAATGCTGGACAGAACTGAAATAAAGATGACTCACACACACCTCTAATGTTGCCCACTGCGTCTATACAGGCAAGTCCTTGCCTCCATGCCTGGTTCCAACAGACTCAGGGACTTTGATTTACAAATAGCTTTGCCCAGTCCTCAGGAAATTCTTCCTTCTGTCGCCCTGAAGACATTGCTGAATGCTTCATGCTCCTCCCTGCCATCTTACAGCCTCTGTGCAAGCTGCAAGCTTCCAGTTTTACAATGGTCATCTTTGCTGTCCCCTCCCACAAACTTTTATATCTCCTACTCCTTGAGCAGGCCCTGTAGCTCACAAGGAAAAATGATGCCCGTCATCCCTTCCACAGCACTTGCCTCACCCCATCCTCTGAAGACATATCACAAAATTACAAAGAGAAACAAAAGTTTCAATACTCATTGTCACCTTCATGCCTCATTCAACAGAAAAAGTGACCCACTAAAGGAAAAAAAACAACTACTAAATTTTTTAAGTCCATATTTTTTCAACGTATTTGGATTTTCCACCTTAAGCAAATTTTCTTTTTTTTCAACAGTATAGCTACATTTAATTCTGAAAAAGCATTAAATATCCCAGTTGATACACAACTTTTGTTATAACCACTAAGTGGAAAATAACTTATTTGCTCTGCTCAGTTCCAAACCATAACACCAACTGATTGAGGTATGGGAAAGAACGAAATTGTAAAAAGCACACAAAAAAAAATACACGAGTACTATTTTTTCAATCAATCTATCAGTTGAGGTTGGAATTCTAAACTGGAATCACAGAATTCCCCATTGGAAAGCCGTCTCCACTCCCCCAAGCATTTCACTGAAAGTTTGATATTAAAAAGAAATTAAAACCAATAGAGCTTATGGGGGCAGGTAATGACCAGTGTTCAATAAGTCTTAGTTTTAAAAAATGAGAGTTTCAGAAAGAGCAAATAGCAGCACTTTATCTGTGCAACTCAAACGTTGCTGTTTATTTTAGTGGGTACTTGAACAAATCTCACATCTGTAGCAGCAAAACATCAGCAGGAAGACCACAATCTTTTCCTCTGGTTAATTTTCCATATGAAATAATGCAAAAATATAATTATGCAAAATAATGCCATTGCCACCAACTTTATGTTGTCTGTTAATTTCCCCCTGAAATTTCAGAAAATCACTCTCCCGCCCCAGACATTGCATAGGGTTACAGAAGGTCTAAGCGTCTGCATATCATCTTGCACGTCCCTCTGAGTAAAATCAATCTGCAATGGGCTTATGCCTTTTCTATTTTATAGAAGGTTTTTTAGACATTTTCGGCATTCTGCCTAATTTATAAATATAAAGCTGAAACGCCCACAAAAATAGTGTCTGCTCATACGTACTGAGACAACGTTTGATGCATTTCCCCTCCAGAGCAGAAAAGAATTGACTTTCAAAAGACTTATTTGTGCTGGTGAATGGTCAAGTGAGACTTCAGGCCAGTACAGACATATTTGCAAAACATATTTACAGAAGGAAACGCTTTTGGTTATTGCTGCTCTGGTTTTCGTAAGAGAACTCTGTGGACATATAGTCTCCAGTGTTAATATGTTATCAGCTTTTGGCTGAAAAAATGATATGTAGACTAACTTTATTTTTTTTTCCCCTAGGGTAAACAGTCACACACACAGAGAATGGCTTAATTGTCTACTTCTCCATTAGGTGGATATGGAGCCACATTTCCAATAAAAACCTAAGAAAATGTTCGTAGCACTTTTCTGGGCTTGTAATTGCAGGTAATACTGCAATAAATTGACCTGGATCATGAATATTTTTCTTTAAAAAAACCCAGACAAACTCACTTTGTGTTGCCTGTGCTGACTCATCCAGTTGACTTGGCATATTCTCGGTATCAGCTGCATACCTTTTTAAAAATAAACAAAACAAAAATTAATAGACAGTCTTCTAGTCAGTGACTGATTATATATGCTGCCTCCTAGCAATAACAACTTGTACTTGTTTCATGTCTTTGATAGAAGGATCTCAAAGCAACAGATTACAATTACGATTACACCTCATTCTTCCTAAGAAGCAGAGAAATTGGAGCAGCAGATACTCAGCAACCTTGAAAAAAAACTATCGTTTTGCAGGTTACTTACAGAAAGCAAGGATAAAAACATAAGGTTTGACCCTCTCTTTCCTTTTCTAACACAGCTACAGAGCTTTCTGATGAAGAAAGGAGGACTGTTCACATTTCTCACAAATTTAGGATTTCTTCAGATATTAGCGTTAGTTGGAAAAATCTTATTTCTTAACCCTTACATTATGGATAATTAATTCTTCTTTTCCTCCTCCCTAATTTTCCATCAGCACCACCCATTTAGTAACGGATAATTCTGTGCCTTTCTTCTTTTGACTACCATTGCTGCAATGCTGAAGAGAATGAGTGAGGGGAGGAGTAAAGTAGAAAGAGTGTGGAATGAAAGGGGAGGGTTTGTATGGGGGGAGAAAGAGACGAAGAACAAGCAGAGGTCAAAGCAAAGACAGAAAACAGGAGAAAAATAAAAGAATAAGAAAGCAAGAGAAGCAGAGAAGAGGCTTACATACTTCTGGGAGACTTTGAGATGTTCTGGAAAGACAACTCGTACATCACTTAATCTTTCTGTTTATACATGACACCACCTATACTTCACAGCACCTATCTCCAGCAGGCTGAAGGAGCTTTAGGATGGGAGTATTTTGCCTCAAGGACTTTTATTTATATCCCTATGTCTAGACAGGACAAGAAAACCACTGTACAGGATCTAGCACAGCTGGGCTCCAGTCATAATTTCAGATCTCTGGATACAGTACAAACAAATATATAATTTGTTTGGATACAAACAAATATTTGTTTATGTTCCCATATTATTACAAACATCTAAAGAAAATATGAGCACAGCAGTACAGGGCAGCTCTATTGCAGGAGGATTCTGAGCTCTCTGGGTGAAAGAGGACCAGCAACATTTATAAGAGACCAGTGGCCAAGAGTTCTGCTCATACTCAACTCCTCCGTGGAGTCTTTCAGTCCCAGATATAGCCTGGGCCACTCTTCTCTGGTAGAAGTTACAAGGGGCACTCTGCAATGATTACAATTTTATTTTTTTCTTAGATCAAATGAGGTAAAGGCCCAAGTCTCCTCATGCCCAAGGAAAAAAATTGTCTTACTGACATAAACTACTAATAAATTAGAGGAAAAAAGGGATGAATTTGTGCTCAGACAAGAAGCAAGGGCTAAACATTTCTTTCCTGTTCTTGGGTTTGTCACTCACTGACTGAAGCATTAGGGAAAATATTTCAAGAGCGTCATGCAATCTTCAGCCTTATTTATGCAAATTGACAAAAAACCTATCCAGTCAACAGCTCTACATCAGTTTATTCTAATTAAAAATCTAATCTTTAGTTCCTGATTTGACGTCTGTTGGCCATCTCGTGAAGTTGAACACCTCTGAAAACCAGCCAATGAATATCTCCTATCAGGCTTGCAAGACCCATGGACATTAAAAAACACCCGCTTTGTTATTCAACTCTGATAAAGTGGAGATAACACTACATGGTATAGAATCAAGGATGCTATGTTCGTGGAGTAACAACATGTAGTGCTGATGCCTTCATTACTAACAGCTTGGGCTATGTGTGTCTTTGCTCTGACCCAGTGAAGCCGTTCTTCTGCTAGCTTCATCCTTTATAGATTTGTCTGAAAAAAAATAATCCCTGTGGACAGAAACTATTTCTATAATACTGGATTGATCATTCTCTGCTGGTTTTAAAGTGGCATATATAAGTAGGGGTTTCAGAACTCTTCTTCAAAGAGGTTCACAAATGTAACACACTGACATGTTTTGTTTTGTACGTGTTCTGCAGCACTCTCATTGACCCATTTGTAAAAGACTGCCATATATGTTGAAGGCTATTTAGGATGGAACTTGGCATGCCCAAAATCAAAGTCCCAAGACTCTGAAGAACAACGCCAGGCTCCCAGCTGGAGATGCTCACACTTTCCATGGATCAGCATGGAAGCATGTCGAAGTCATACTGATCAGTAATCTCTATATGCAAGTAATACTGTTTTAAAATGGAAATCTAAAAGCCCTCACAATCAGATGGACCACTGCTTCTGTTCAAAGTTCAGAACTTAATGTTTTGGGGTAATGTAAAGGTCCCGCAGATCTATATACATCTAGATTAAAATGTTTATGTAACTAAACTAAAAAGGTAAGGTGACCCTACCATATTTCTTTTCAATTTTCCAGAACGTTCTATCCAGCTTCACGGTTCCAGCCTCAAGTTTTGACTTAAAAACAAGTTCCTTCATAGCTGTCAAGTTTTGTGTTGTTCAATGCAGGGTATTTCTTGTCAGCAAAAAACAGTCTATCCTTGAACTACCAAGGAAATTTATGTCATGTAGCATGATCCCAGGCCATTTTTCTTGTGACCCTTGAACAGTCCAAACTTTTGTTTCAACATCTTTGATCAAATAGCCATTTTCTCTGCTCACTCTTTCCAGCTGCTAGGAACCAGCAGCAAGACTACAATCTCCTCACCCTCTGTGGCCAGGAAGAATAAATACAGGTTTAAAAATCCTGGTCAGTCTGCCTTGCTTCAGCACATGAGATACCATTAGCTGAACGACTCTCTATCTGCAAAACTCAACAAACACATAATTAAGTCTGTATATCTAAGCTTGTAATGTCTCATTCAAAGTATACTATAAACCAAATAACAAAACCACAAAATAAATATAATGAAACTAAAGGAATGTCTTTTTTTTTGTTGTTACCAAAACTCTTCTGAGTCCAAATCTATGCTTGAACAATCAAAAGACTTACTTTTAAAAGCAAGTCAACAAATAGCTTTCTTTTACTGTTTCAGATACAAAGTTATCTGTACAAAAAAAAAAAGTAAAATCACAGCACTTAAAAAATAAAAGTCGTACTTGTGTTTTTTTTTTTTTCTTGGAAAAGGGGAATTAAACTATTAAAGGACACCTTGTTAAGTAATTATATAGCAACATCACTGTGCAATTAAATAGCCATCAGTCCCTGCAGCTGAGAAATTTCAGGTAATTATTCAAAGATAATTTAATAGGAGAATTACTGTATTCAAGAAAGCATTAGCTAGTAATCTACCTCAATTAAAGCAGCCAATTAATTTCAGCACCTTGATAATAATTGCCTTTTGCAAAACTATCCTCCCCTACACACACACACAAATCCTATATTTCAAAATAATAATACAAAACATGAATTTGATGCATTTTAGCTTCCATAAGTAACAATTCACTCCCAGAGAATATAGGATGCTTTTATTGCACATTATGTTATCAGTATATATTACTCCTACTGTTTTAGTGTTCAACTTCAGTTTTACCATGGCTATATACGTACCCATATGTTTTTAAGATGAATTAGAACAATGAGGGGTATAGATGAAATCTGTATAAAAGGAATAAATATTTGTCTGTTCATACCAAAACAGAACACAAAAAGCCACATAATAACTGAAAAAGTGTCTCATTGTGACAATACGTCTTCAGGGAATTATGGGACTCTCACAGTCTATTGCTCAGTTGTACTACTGTACATACACTGCAGACAGAAGTCATTAATCACACACAGTTGCAAACAGCGTTCATTGTAACAGATTTTGTGTAGAAACAAAAAACTGCATATGCCACACAGCAGTTAGTTACACAGAAAAGTATTTTCTCAAGGTCAGTACACACTGGAAGTTCTTTGCTACAATGGTGAATATCAACAACTTTTACATCTTGCACCTTCATACGTGTGAGCTTGGGCTCCTTGAACTGAGATATCAACAAAAATACTGGACCCAAGTAGGACAATTTTTAGAAAGAGAAAATGTAATTTGCCATCCAGCACTTACACACATTCAGGGATTCCTGAGGTCCTAGATTCCTCACACTTCTCTACAAATCAAAATGTGTAGCAATCAAGAAATAGTTCCTTTTAAAAAGATATCCTTTCATGCAGATGTTCACTGATTTAATTACCATTTTCTGCCTCAACCAGAGCTGTATTATGTTTTCTTTCATTTCCTATTTAATTTGTCTTTAAATAGAAAATAAATGATGGTTGTAAACAGAAGAACATCTATGCGATTAAGATTTTCACATATCCTCATATATAATGGGGGTTCTCTTCCCTCCCCCTTAAACTACAGCAATGTGTTGATGGTAGACTCAAAAAGCGTCCTTTTATCTAAGCCTTGAAAATATGCATAAACAAACACAAACCCCAAACTCGGCAAGACTGAATCTTGATTCATTTAAGACAAATAGAGAATTGTATAGATGTTCAGTGAATTTATCCACTCTCTTTCACAGGATGAAACAAAACATAGATGTAAAACCCTCCAACCTCCAGATCTGGAATAACGCTAATATCTCTGAGCTATTGATTGCTAACAGAAATCTGTGATAAACATACACAGTAGCGCTTTTGTTGAAATCAGTGTGCATTGTGATTTGAGCTGTTGCTTGTTAAATAGCTGAAAGTCACATAAAGTCCTTTACGCTGGGGCCCCTGCCCAGAGTCTTTGTTTTGTTTCAGTTTTTATGTCAACAGGTTTCCGATGTTTCCCTTGCTGACTCACCAGTGGTGAATAAGTTTCCATTTAACTCAAGAGTACTCAGCATTAACTGATTCGTTAGCACTATCCCAGAATTTGGAGAGATACTAAAGATTTCCTTGCCCATCATGCAACTATTTTTAGCTCATCATAAATCCCAATATTTTTCTATAAAATAGTGATGACAAAAAAATTAACTGAGCTATTTCAAACGGTATAAAAATTTCTTCAAACTTGTGACAGATTCCAATGCGTCTAATAAATCCCTACGCTTTTACTTGTAATTTCAGCTTTTATTATCTCCGAGTACCCTCTTTGTTTAAGGCAGTTGAGAAAGAAAAAAATAGCCACAAACAAATCCATTATATACCTCTATCTCAAAATCTATGTATCACTCTCCACACCGATATTCAACAAGGTACTTCAGCACATATCTGTCTTAAATCACATTGATTAAAATGGGATTAATCATATATCTAAAGCCAGACTCATCCTTAAGTATCTTGCCTTATAAGAAAACAAAGATAGGTATTTCATTGACCAGTGGTTTTCTCACCTCCTCATCTAGCCACAGATAGAAAAGCATGTATTAGACGGCATTGGCGTAGGCTCTTAAGCCCTTGCAGGTGGTTGTGAACCCTGTGATGGAAAAAAAATCTAATTTTTCTTCACTGTTGTGAAAAGGGATGAGAAAGAATATAGCACCACAGAGATTAGGCAAGAGCCCTAAAAGGCTCCCAATGCAGTCTGTAGCAGTGATGAGCTGAACAGAAGATATTTGGGAACTCCTGCTCCCCTTTTTCCTCTTTCTGATACAACATACTATGATATTTCATGCCAAGCTGAACAAATAAACACAAAACCTACTATATATTGACAGGATTAGAATCAGAATTTATCAGGAAGCTGCATTATAAATTATACAACCAGAATAAGTAATTGACAATATTTACCATTGAGCGTTACAATTCTCTTGGCATCCAGAGTCAAATTATATGTGTATTAATCCCCCAATCACAAGTTTACTCTCTGAACAATATAATCCAAGTCATTAGAGGAAGTAGAGATTCATCCAAAATAACCACAAGATACCTAAAGGATTTAATTTGCTCCATCACAGTGCCCCTTGCTGTTCTAATTACCATTTCATCTGGAGTTACCTGTAATTTTCTTTTAGTGCCAAAAAAATTGTACATTTTGTTTTCTTAACATTTAGTAGGAGCCTGCTATTAATCAGTCATTTTTCAACATTTAGAAAATTGTTCTAGGGATTTAGTACACATTTTATTAATGGACCATCCACAGCAGCATTATCTGCATAAAACAGTCAGTAATTGATTAATAAAATATTAAATAATTTTCCTGTGAATAGAGGCCCCCTGAGAAGCTTCATCATCATCAGTCAACAGGCCAAATTCACAGACTCAATTAAATGCTCTGACAAATTGGGATCACTGAGATTCCTCTTCAGGACTGTATATTATTTTACTACCTGCTTTGCATAAGGAAAGAGATCAACTGAACCATAGGTACACTGAAGTTTGTGACTTTTTGTATTAAGCAAATTTGGTTTAGCTAGGATTCAACACCTGGCATCTGTTTTCTGCAACTACTTTTAGAAGGCAAGCAAAATGACACATTCACCTTAGTATGACTGAAAGCAAAGGCGAGATTTTTAACCAAATCAAGAAAAACAGTAATACCAAGCATCACTCTGGTTTTCAAGTAGAAAACAACTCTTCTCAGAGTTAAAAGCTCAAATGTTGAGATGCATTCTCTAAAATGTCCCACCTTTGCCTAAACGCCCCAGCAGGAAACTTTCTCCTTTCTTCAAGTGGCAGTTGGAGAGACGGGAAAAGGCATGTGGGTCTGATCCCTATTCTCTGTTGTGAGTCAGATAGAAGGTTCATCTAATTTTGTATCCCTTCTGAGGGTAACCAGAAGGCTTAGGTGTCCTGTATATAAACAGGACATCCCGAGATGTTGTTTCCCCCCAAATCGTTCAGCAATTTTCCCACTTGAGATCTCCCCACCCTCTAACAGGAAGGTGTATTCCCCACACCAATGTGTAGGAATATGAAAAAAAAAAAAAAGGCAGAGTATAAAGAAGACATCAAAATAGCAAAAAGCAATTATTCAGTGAGTACAATATAAGAGGCAGTGTACAAGCACAGCAAACTGAAAATTACTTGCAGAAATTATTCACAGGATTGTTTCAATAGATTTATAAATCTCATAGGCTGCTTGCATAAAAAAAGTGATATTCAATGAATAAGTGAGTTACTATAAACACTATCATCTTTAATGAAAAAGTTTAAATTAGCTCTCAAACATTTTCCAAACTATGACTTGAAGAGCTAAGTATGTTTATGATTAGAAAACAGCCTTCTCTAATATCTAAATGAGGAAAAAAAAACATAACCAAAAGAACTCCATACAGACAAGTGCTGTCTTAAACTATAAGTCTTCATGGCAGCAGTCATCTGCATGTGATCATGAAGCCTTTTGACCTGAGTGCCTTGTATCCTGCCCTTTCAAAAAGAAAAAAAAAAGAAAAAAGAAATCCAAACTTTTTTGGAAGAAAACAAGATTATTACAAGACATTTAAAGGTGAGGAGAGAAGGATTATTTTAGGTAAAATGTGGTTAGCTACAGGGACTTTAACAATTGCAAACAGGAAAAAAGTTCAGTTTAAATTTCTCTCTGAAGCAGGGTGATGCAGGTAGCCCACCACCACTAAGGCTGTGACTGAGAGATGGTTCCCTACTAACTCTATAGAAGGTAGTGCCATTTAATTCAGTACTAAAACCTAAATTCTCCAGAGGGAAAGTATACATTTTTAAAGATCTTACCTGAATACTGATTAATCTCAGAATGATGGGGCGATTTTATTGCAATAGCAGTTGTGAATCTAAGCACTACTGAACACAAAACAAACATCGCTGCCTCCATACTGACAGTCAGGCACACTAAAACGGGTAGCATAAACACTCCCATTATAGGAAACAAATTTTTGTATACTGATGTTATTTTTGTATATTTATATTATTGTTGTTGTCATTGTGAAAAGTTAGTCATACAATAAGAAAATCAAACCCTCTACACTCATTAACCACAGAATTATAAAATGAGTAAAATTCAACTTAAAACAATAACTCTAGGAAAAATAATTTTGTCTTGTAATTAGTTGATAATCATCATCATAAGTTTGCAAAGAAATAATATCTTATAGTGAAACAGAAATGTGACATCATCCATTTTATAAGCTACTGTCTCTGTGGATCTTGGAATGCTGTTTTTAAGAAACATCGAACAGAAATGAACAACAGAAAATGCCTTGCCAAGTTATCAAAACCACTTACATTTAAAAAGCCCTATAAAATCTAATCCTGACATCAGTAGGTTACAACTTTGCATGTCCCTGGGGCACTAAAATAATACTCTTTAGAACAGCAGGTGGACTATTTTAGACTTCAGCTTTCTAGTTCTAACAAGGCTTTTTAAATTTTTTTTTTCTAGGAATTAAGGATGCTAATCACAATCTCCAAATGCGCATTGCTGGGTTGTAAAAATATTAGACCACAAACTGACATGGCAGCAATGTATTATGCTGCTATGAAGCAGTCCTAAATAGGAGGAAAACTCAAGATTCCAGGCTTGCCATCACAAAGGTCAACATAATTGGCCCCATACAGCAAAATCAACCCCCATGTCTTTCCCTAGCCAAGCCGACTGCCAAGGAAACCCTGTCTTCCTACTGGGATAAATGAAGTCTAAAGTAGGAAGAACAGGACATTTGGAAATTTTAGATGTAAAAATGTAAGGAACCCTAAATATGACATCAAAATTTATCCTTAAAGATCTCTTGTGATGAGTTAATGCTATTTGGTCTTTAATTTTTTAAGTATAAATTATTCCAAATGTTTGATGAGATGATATTTTTCAGTATCGATGTCTAAGTTTTAATGCTTTAATGAATAAAACATTTAATATTATAACTATGAATTTCAGTAAATACTTTACTTATTTTCCTCTTTAAATATATACTCTCCATATTAATAATACAGCGATCAAATTAATTTGATCTCTGTAATCATCATCTATTTATCAGACCTTAGCTACATGTACAGATTCCATATAGCTTGTGGAGGGTGCTGCATATGCTGTGGCTAAATTCTTTCACACAGAAGAAAATCTTATCACACCTGCATCTCAGCTTAAAATTAGCCCTGTTAAATTTAAGATCCCATCCTTACTCAGGGTCTTCACAGGAGAAATCAGCTTGATTTTGATTAAGAGATTATTTGTGGCAACCAGGTAATATTGTCACCTGTAATTCCAAGAAAATGGACCTCATGATCCAACAAATTCCTTACAATTCTGTACTGCTCAAGTTCATAATTATTCTTTCCAATGTAGCTAGCTATAGAAATTAGTAAAAAAAAAAAAAGAAAAGGTTTTTAAATCCTCACCACTTCTAGATTTATTTAAAAATAATCAAGCCAAAACACCTGAAGAGCAGAAAGAAAAACATAGTATAAAATACCTTTCCTATCAGACCAATTTCAGCAAAAACAGAATTTCACTTAATATACTTCCTAGTGCAGTCAGGAGGGTGGGATGGTAGAGGTGGGGAAGGCAGCAAGGGGAAGAGGAAGTAAAATTCTGAAAACTGAGAGAAGAAAAAAAAACAATGAGACTAAAAGAGACCTAAAGTTTTCTGAGCAGTTTCAGTGGCTAGGTGGCTAGTTTCAGTTTAGGTGGCTAAAAATTTGTCCAAATGAAAAATATGTACTTATGGTAAACTTTAAAAAAAAACAACACCAAAACACCAAATAATCTCCTATAAAGTCTGTTTGCAAAGCTAAAAGCTTACAAGACAAATAACACCATTTTGGTAATGTAGCAGTTTAAATTGCAGAAACCACAATAAGCCACAAAGTCACTCAAGTGTATGATGACTAATGATTACATACAGGTAATATATCCTAATTGGCAAAGAGCACATCACGCCACTCCTGCTTTAATTGTCTTCAAAGGGATCAGTGAGTCTATTTCTGATTAAGCCATGTATATATGCTGTCAAAATCTCATGAAAATTATTGGAGAGTGATGACATAGTTCTTAAACTTCTACGAAGAAATCTGTACAAAAATTTCTGTTTTTACAGTGTTAGCAATACTACTGTTATACATTAGTGTAAGCATGGCACAGCTAAAACCATAGCTGTAATATCAACTTTCTGGTGGACCACTTCAATGAAGGTAACAAAGTAAGGAAAGCACTAAAACTTCTATGGAAGAGACATTTGCTGATAGACTCCTGTGTCGAAAAGAATTCTTTAAAAATAGATTGGATGATTAGACTGTTTGCTAAAGCAAAATGAACCAGAAAGTTATTAAAGGGTATATACGTGTATATACATATATACATTCTCTCTCTTGGTACCTTTGTACATATCCATACTAACACAAAAGTACATCTTTTCCACAAAAATACAATAATCAGCCTTCTGAGAACTGCATAACAATGTGAGCTAACCAAGTCCAGTGCTGCATGACTATATTGTACATCCCAAGCCAACTAATTGTGTTACTGAATGAAACAAAAGCTTATACTAACAGTGTATATGTTAAATGACAGCTCATTGACTAATGCACAACTGCACTCATAAAGAGATTAATTTTAGTAATAAATTAACATGTTTGTGATAATTTCAGTTCTCACTTGTTTGGTACCCTAAGCACTGTACACATACTGGAAGACTGATGGGATCAGACATACCATGACTGAGCAGGTCATCTCCAGTCCTTCAAGAATTCTTTCTGCAGCACTCCTACAAAGCATACTTTGCTGCAGCTCTGGGACAAGATGTCGTCAGGTACAAACTATCTCAGGCTGCAAAGGACCAGTGTCTGACCAGGTTGGACAGGGACCAGAGCACATGCAACTCTGTCACTGCAAATGTCATGGCTCAGCTTGGCCATGCATGAGTGTACTAAATAATAACGGGACTATTTATGCTTTTCAAAGTATTATGATCTCAACACATCACTTCAGCATACGCCTGGATTTAACAAGTGAGAAAGCAGCTCTATTGAATTCAATAAGGCTATTTCCCTGTTTTAAGTTAGACATATACACCAAATATAGTTTAAGGATTAAAAACAACTGTTTATCTTTACTTCCCATTTCTCATAAAGAGCCAAATCCTGTGGCAGTGATTACACAGATTCGTGTCTGTGAATTTCAGTATGAGACAGGTATTTGCAGTGCTTTACTGAGGGAAGCCCATAAAATAACTTAGTTTTTCTTCAGACAGATTTGCAGAAACAGTACCAAACTACCACCACACTTTACAATATAATACACACATATATACGACATATTACAATATACTGTGTAAAATATAGCCAAAATACCCAAAACATAAGGCAATACCAAAGCCAATTACTGGTCTGTACTTAACATATTTCTTTCTCACTGGGCTTTAGACTTGTTTCACCACCAGCTAATTGAAGGTAAGCATTTAGGGTATAATGAAAATGTGTTCTCTTGCTGTCTCAGTTTAATCCCAGCTGGCAACTAAGCACCACAAAGCCACTCAGTCATTCTTCCCTCCCTGGTGGGATGGGGGAGAAAATCAGAAGGGTAAAAGTGAGAAAACTTGTGGGTTGAAATAAAAACAGTTTAATAATTAAAAAAAGAGAAATAACAATACTACTAATACCAATAATAATAATAAAAATGTAGAAAAAAAGGGAGGGAGGGGAACCAAAGAGACGTAAAGATAAAACTCCCAAAAGACAATTGATGCCAATGAAAACCATTGCTTACCACCAACAGATCAATGCCCAGCCAGTCCCCAGGCAGTGGCCTCTCCACCAACCTCCCCCCTGGTTTTATTGCTGAGCATGATGTCACATTTTATGGAATACCCCTTTGGTCAGTTGGGGTCAGCTGTCCCAACTGTGTCCCCTTCCAGCTTGTTGTGCACCTCCAACCTACTCACTGGTGCCTGGTGTAAGAAGCAGAAAAGGCTTTGACTCTGTCTAAGCACTGCTCAGCAATAATGAAAACAACCCTGTATTATCAACACTGTGGTCAGCACAAACCCAAAACATAGTCCCATGCTAGATACTACAAAGAAAACTAACTCTATACCAGCCAAACCCATCGCATTTGCCTAGATTCACTAATCCTTGATAACTATATCTTTCATGATTTTTCTGTGGATTCTTCATGAGTTTACAGAGAATAGTTAGAATGGAGAAAAGAAACATGCAGCAACAAAACCCATAACAAGCATAAAACACCTTTGATACAAACTGGTACAAAAGATTAAATGAAGACTAAGAAAGTTGACTATCAAACACAGCCTTATCATTGAAAAACCACGTGCCATGACTTCTTTAGAACAGAGGCTGGATATCTATAACTTGTCCAAAAATAATGAATTTGAAGCAAAACAGCCAAGACTAGTTTGGGATTTTCTTTTGAGACATCTTAGGTCACATAAGCAGAATTTAGTTAACTAAGGCCAAAATTCTTGCTGTCTGTTATTTGTCTCAATGGCAGGAAGAGATCCAGCTATACTGTGAACTGAATATTTCAGAAACAAATTTCTTCCTAAAACTGCTGTACCTGAGTAAATGAACCCTCTAACAAAGACAAAATTCATAGTTGCTTTGATTGCCTATAGGCTAACGCAAAATATAAGTTTAATCTTACTCAATATACAGATTCATCTCAGATATAAGGCTTTGGCATGTATCAGAGACAGTTTTTTAAAAAGTAAACAAAATTTACAGATCCAGTTGTACTGCAAATATTTTGACCTTGGCACTGCATAGGCCACCACATCCCAGGTTCATCAATATGACCCCCTGAAGTCTCACATCCCATGACTCTGAAATCAAAGACAAACATTGATACTCCGGTTAGAACTTAGTAAAGCAGCAGTTGTGAAAATAACCAACCTGAAAGGGAAAATCCATGAATGATCTCTCCAGAAGATGAAGGGAGAAGGATCTCGCTATGCAGCTGGATATGAAGTGCTGTCAATAGTAACTACATCTATGAATACCAGCAGCAAACCTCTAACCCAGCTCTGCCTTAGGCAGATGCATGAGGAACAAAAAATCATCCTAAGGAGCTCATTTTCTCCCACAGCATATTCAAACAGGGGCAGAGAAAGATCTCTGATAAATTAAATCTTGCATTAATTATGAAGAAGATTGGTCACTTGATGTAAGAACATGGTCAATTTCCCAACCCTGAGTTGCAACGCAGCTGCCAGCGGGAAAACAGTGAGATGTAAGATGCCGTTTAAACAGGCAATAAGGGGCTTTTAGCATGTTGCTCAAGGCTTGCTTTAGCCACAGCACTCCTGTTGGCATAAAAGCCCTGAACCAGCCATCCAGATGACCACTCCCTTTCTACACACCTTTCGAGAGTTATCTGCTTGCAAAACCCTTGCCTATGCCAAATAGGTTGATTGAAACACATGGCTTAGAAAGCCTATGAAAAGTAGGGAGGGTGAGAGGGAGAGGAAACAAGGAAAGCAATGGAATAAAACCAAGATCCCCACACATCTTATATGCTGAAGAAAGAACATCTTTTCTAAATTATGTGCAGACTTGTTTCCATTTTCATATTCTTTACTGGGGTTTTTTTTTGGAAGCTACAGAAAATGAGCATAAGAGACAAAAAAGTACTTCGCCCTGCAGGAATACAAAAATTGTAAAAGCACAGGCAGCACTACAGAGGAGCAGTGCCATTCACTCACAAAGAATTTTGTGCATGTAGATGGCTGATTAATTGCTGGCCTGCCTAGACGAAGCTGCAACGAGCCAGATACTGTCAGCATGCCATCTGTTACCATGGAAATGCACAATGTTCCTGTTTCTGACAAACCCTTGAATACTGGATAGATTGTGCCATATGTAAATAAGGCAAATTAGTTTTCCTATATCTTCCAGACAAGGTTAGACTAAAAGAAAATATATCTGTTTAAACATACTGTAACCTCCAAGATGTGAACTGGGTAAACCTTCCTTCTCTTTTCATAAAAATCTCATTCAGTTTGTTGTTAGAACTGAAATAGTGTGGATGAGCATTAAGAAGCATAAAATTAATTCGCAACCAGCAATGTTTACAAAAGCAGTACTTAAAAATATGCATATTCTGTACACATACTACATTCACCATGACAGTTATATTTTTATTTTCAAATTTTTTTTTCTTTCTCCCCAGTTGTGGCAATGTTATTGAAATAATATATAGAAATAAACAGGTAACTTTCTTATTTGTACAGTGAGATTTGGTGTAGTTTGGATCACTTAACGAGAATGCTGGTGTTTTTGTTTTATGAGATGCTATAGATTTTAAACATGGAAATATTTCATTTACTCACTTGAATAGTGTTACATTGATAGCTGAGGCACATTAGCTTAGCTCCACTGAAGTCAGAGGAGCTGCAGTAGTTTGCATGTGCTAAGGATCAAGCATTTGGAGTTTTACAAGCCAGAGCTTAACCAGTTACTCCAAAAATTGTACTATCATGTCCTAAAAAATAAGAGATTTAGAAGTTAAGATTTTTTTTTTTAATTTATTGATTTTACAACCGTACATTAAACTAAAAGCGAGGAGTTTAAAACCAGCAAGATGCGTGTTCACCACACTCGCTGAGAACATAGCACATTGTATTTTAGATGGCTATGAGCATTAGAACATGTTGTATTACTGGGACAGATTCTCTTTGAAGGTGACCACTTTGCAAGGCACACCTGACGCAATATGGCTTTATACCGACATCCATCTATTTCCAGAAATATGAGGTTAGTATAAGTATAATCCCCTGAAGTATAAAGCTGATGGAATTAATTAATACCATACATTCTCCCTCTTGCCAGTGAGCAGTGTAAAGTGAGTTGATAAAAAGGAGCATGCCCACAACATCCCCCCAGAATACTTATCCCCTGGGATAGATTGGAGCCCTTCTGAACCATGAAATAAGTGCGAGTTACAGTTGTTTTAAGACAGTGGACAAACACACAGTGGTTGTAAGACTGGAAGAGCACCACAGTCTGCCTTAAGACACTTTTCATTTTATGGACTTATACTATTACTCAGATTTTCTGTTTTCACGGTACACCTTTACGGGATGACATTCTGATATCCTGTAGGTGACGCTATCTAAATTAGCAAATGAGAATGATGCAGGTCCCACAACTTTTAACTCACTGCATTGTAAATGCAGGCTTTATGAGTTCTTAACCTGGATTCCTCGTCCACCCCACCTTCCCCCCTGACAAATTCTTTTTCTGGTTTTCACCACAGAGATTGACATACGGTGTAACGATAGCTGAGAAAAATTAACAGGCAGCTGTATATCAATATTTCCCTAATGTGAGAATTAATAAGTAGCTCCAGTAACAATAAGGTTATCACATTCATGGTTAAATGCATTGTGTATTTTAATATATTCTTTATACAGTCCTTTTGTTGATGTGCAACTTTGCAATGCTATGAAAGACTGCTTCTAAATCCCAAGCAACTATCTATCAATCTCCAGTATAAATTTGTTCAAACCACAATAATCAACTTTTTGAACAAACACATGTGATTCCACAGTTTTACACAACCTTAGAATCCCTAACTGTCCAGAACTTCATCAAAGCAACATTTGTTACATCAAAGTAGAGTCTACAAAATAGAAAATATTTACATAAAATATACTTTAGAGTTTAACAAGCCCCATTTTTTTCAGAATAAAATTAAGATTAATCGCTCTTCACAACTGCATTCAGGGGATATGCGCCAGTTGATTCTCTGACATTGGTGTCTTCCCATAGCAGCATGCACTGTGGTGCCTTGGAGTTTTGCCCTTCTCCTCATCCCTGGGTGTTTTGAATGCAAGAACATACAGGAGATGTAACACTCATCAATTTAAATTGTGCTGCCTACCCAAGTACAAGAATGAAATTAAGAATTTGAAGAAGGGAAGATTAACAGGGAGTGTGAAGATGTAGAACCCAGTTTGAAAAAACATGTAGTTATAGGTAAGTAACTTTTATTCCTTCTTTGAATGTCTCTAAGCAGTCCTACTTATGAAACAGTATGAAAGCATTCCATGATAGTTTCTCTTCTAAGCAAGCTGACAATGGCATGCTATTTAATCAGCAAGCAGGGCACTGCTTTGCCAAACTGAGCAGCTGAATGGTGTACTATGTGCTAGTGGTTTGTGAATGTAAGAGCAGAACTCAAAACTTTGAGAAAATTCTATAATAAGTATGAGTCTAGATCACACAATGTAAGTCACTTTTGCCCTCTGGAATATGACTTGATCATGAAACAGAAGAGAAATATTAGTTAACACTTCTCCTCATACATAGTCCAACCAACTTCACTGTGATCTAATTATTATTTACAAAACACATAAGAAAACTGTTTTATTTTCAAAATTCTGACCTCATTTAAGTAATTAGGTAAGATTTTGCAGTACACGTCCCATGAAAATTTGCTTTGTTTAACGTCAATGAAGTCCAGAGATCACAGCCAGAAAACTGATTTAGGTAAAAGTCAGTTATAAACCTGTACAATTATTTAGCATTTAACTTTTTGGGATTCGTCAAGCATAGGTTGCCAGAATTTATCCTGACATGTTACATTTCTCCTGAATTAACAAGTTTTTCTGGTCAGTTCTATCAGATGAATTAAGGGCTGATATTTCTGCTGAGCCAGAAATGGACACACAGGTTGGGAGAGTATAATCAAGCATACCTCTGATCAGCCAATTCTCACTCATCCTTATGATGCTCAGTAGATCCTACTCTACTGGTCCTTTCCACAGGAGCACATTTAAAACCAAATTCAGGGAATGGACCTTACTCCCAACCAACATCCCTAGTTGCAGGAGGTTTGGATCTTGCCTCTGACTAAAGAAGAGATCCTAATAAGACAATAGAATTACATTTTAAAATAGTTTCTCAGTGGGACTAAATAAGGCCATGAAACACCAGAAGCCAATTTTCTCTCTTATGAGTATATTTTAGGTTCCCTCTAATAATGTCTGCTGGAATAAAGATTAATTCCTGTCAGTAGAGCTCCTGGACATCCTCTGCATATAAAGCATTTGATTCACCTTCTTCATGCTGTTTGATTTGCAGCACTTTCTCACTGACATTTGGTAATGAATATCTAAAGACAATCAACACTTTTTACATGCAGATTTCACAGCAGAACATGTAAGCATCAAGCATCACCTCCTTTGAAAAAACTATAGTAAAACTCTAAGAAGATAAAATGAGATAAAGTCTCTGAAATGTTGTCAGAGATTGTCCCAGTGGAAGAACCACTGAATGTTTTGGAACGGATCCCACAGCACCAGCAGAAGGGGAAGACAACCTGCATCAAAACCCAGGGTGCTTCAATGCCACACCTGCATCCCCTGATGTCATCTTTATTCCAGCTGTTTGGCATCCTTCCTCTAACAGCAGCCTTTGTGTTTTTTTTTTTTTGTTTTGTTTTTTTAACATGCCCATGTCTCCCCACTCTTCAGATAGATAACCTGCATCTATAGAAGAAGCTGGTATGACAATCAGTGGCATCCAAGGGAATCCAAGCAGCATTTGTAGGATGGACTGGTGTAAATTTTAACATGGCTTCTCCACAGTGTGGTGAAGAGCAAGAGAAATAATTTTCATTTCAAGGTATCACTTCATTTTTTGTGATCTCTTGATACTGATCCCATGCACAATGCTGCCACACTGAGATTATTTTTCTAGTCTTTTTATAGGGAGAACATGGGGGATACCAGGCAAGTTTTATTGCCAAAAGACAGGATAAATCAATAAAGTATTTGTTTTCAAGGACTCCAGTTTTCCCCAGCTGTTTATTCCAGGATGCATTTTCTATTCCATTTACCTTTTTTCTCAGTCATTGGTTACCCTTGTGATTCAAGGTGAGGGATTCCACTTCAGAGACTTCAATGCATTCACTTTTTCAAATATCTTCCAATTCTTTGCTAGAGATATGCTCTTCCCTATGGTTTCTATAAATCCATGAATGTAATCTAGCACATTTTTGTACCAGATCAAGACAACTAAAGCGAATACACAATATGCACACACATACAAATACATATTCTTATTTCTGTACTGCTCTCTGGAAAGGACAGCCATGAACACATGGCAAACTGCTAGGATAAATCTGCTTGGCCAGAGTAACTATCCAACAGAGTTAAGACTGCTTTGTCATTCTTTGGTGTAATCAGCTAAATGCAAGAGGAAGCAGAATGAGAAACTACAAAAATGCTTCTGTGAGGAGTTACACACAAGATTATAAAGATATGTACCTTTGACTCACCTTAACAATGCCTTTAGTTTTGGATCTGCTGCATGATTGTATCTAAAACATAAAATCTAAAATCCTAAAAATGCTTAAATGAAATCTAAATGCTGATCCTCAGTAAGTCATCGTTGTCATTTCAATGTTAATAAAGCGATGTCAGTTCATATCTGCTGAGGATTTAGCATAACAAGGGCAGATATAACATTACAAAAACAAAAAATCCAACACCCCCCAGATATTTTGTAAGTTATTTTCAGTGATAGATTAACAACAACATTCATAGAACTTTACAAGTCAGACGCTTACATTCATTACTGTCTGAATTATTCCCCACTGAAGCATTGTCACAAGACTGCATACACATGCTCTTATAAGAACATATTCCAAGTTACTTTTTATTTTGTGATCTTTTGTTAAAGCATTTGGGCTTTTTAATAAGTAAAGCGTCTGACAGTACCTGTAAACACTACTATTAACCAAACAGCTGTAGATATCCATAAATGCCACAAAATGCAGTTACCGCTGTTTCTATTTATTGAGGAAATTTTCATTTTAAGCCTCTGAAATAAATGTGTTCAATCAATACCAGGGGTCCAACAGAGAGAAAAAAAGCAAGAAAACTCCAAGGCACAGGTTTACATCCATCTTTGTGTCTTTCTGCCTGGAACAGTAAATAATATTACCTCTAGAAACAGTGACATGCAACTTTGTCTCAATTCACTTTAGGTAAGATCCAAAAACATCCCCTAGAATCTAATAAAACTATTTTTAATTCATCTGAAAATGAGAAGCAGGGAAAAATCATATAATTTGAGTGAATTAAGCAGTCATCTCCTTAAAAAGCACTTTTACCTTTAGCTAACAATACGTCGTCATGGACAGTGTTATCTACACTGTGTTCTTGATAATGGTCATAGGGAGCCCTGATACATCAAGGTGTATAGCTGATTAAATTTACTATATTCACATGCTCAGTCAAGTAAAACAATATCAGTTATGGAACAGACTTTGCATCGGGACTCCCAATTTTACTCCAGCCCTGTTACTGGCCTGCAGTACGATTTTGGCAAATCACCTCCTCTGTTTTCCCACTCTATTATTTGACTGCCTACTGAGAGTATAAATTCTTTGGGGGTGGGAGCATCTCTTCTGTTTTTATACAATGGGTAGTATAATCAGGCTCCAAGCACAGTTTAGGCATCAATACTTGTGTAATAAAACCAGCTAAAGACTACAAACAATTTTTGCAGGTCTTTCTGGACTTTTAACCGTCCCAGCATCTCTCTGTAGTTTGTAAGAGTAGCTGAAGTTATGCTTTGTTTGCACAGCTTCTTACCTCTTCCCTCTCCTCACCCCCTTCCAACAGCTTCATCATTTTGCTGGTGTCGAGACTGAACACTACTACATTGGCAGGGAGACTTAAGGTTAAAAGTGAACCATTTACTCAAACTGATAAGCTGCTAATCATTCAGTTTTATTGATAGCCATGAACTCTCAGGATAACTAACTGCTTGTTGCAATGAACAAGGAGCACATAGACCATCTATTTAAATTCAGAACTTTAAAAATATATACATGTACTGCATTCATTCTTTTCCACTTTACCTTTTGGTGTATTAGCATGGAATAAAACATAACAGGTAAAATCTGAAAGATATATACCCAGTTCATTTTGAAAATATGAAAAAAAAAATACACAACAGATAAATTAAAACAAGGTTCCCCAAATACTTAGGTGTGGCATAAAGGTTTGTTTTTTTTTTTTTTTTCCAAATTACAGGACTCTCTGAAGCCTTTGTACACTCCCATCACACCTGTCTACCATTACAGTAGCATTGCCCACATCTTGAAATCCTCAAGTCACACATCAAATATGCAGATAAAATGCCCCAATGATGAATCCCTCAATCCATGTAGCTAAGAAATAAGGGTAAATAATTTGAAATCTAGGAGCTATTAACCCAAAAATTTATCTTTTACTTCCTATAATCCCATAACATTTGGGGAAAAGAAACATTAGTAAATCTTGCAAGTTTTTCAGTCTCTTCAAATTTGTTGGGAGTTTGATGAATCTATCTCCGTGCCTGTGTGTCCTATTTTATGCTAACAGATAACTACTTTTGTTATGAGCTGTATATGCTGGAAAATTGAATAAGACATCTACTAGCCAGCTATATCTTCAGCTCAGATGAATAATTGATGAGGTGATCAATTATTGGATAGCAAAATCCATGGTGATGGTTTGCTAACTGATTAGACAGCATGAAAATTATTTCTATTATTGCCACCTCTTATAGCCTGTAAAATGACACATAGTACATTTTAATGGATTCTTTTAATAAACTGCTTACTGTATGCAATGTTGTGCTGAACAGAAATTTTAGTTCAGTGCAGAAGAAAAAGGATACCACTAATGTAAGTTGCATCATATGTGGTGCATTCATGCTGCAAGTGTCTTACACAGAATTCAGAGACTGACTTGAGTAAGGCAGGTTCTATTAGGAAAAGAGGTGCATAAGGAGAATTATCCTTAAGGGTCTGAATCCATCTTCCTGGCAAAATTATAATCCTCAAAATGCCTGAGGTCCCACTGAAGAACGGGTCTTCAGCTGGGACCAAAGATCACATCCAGGCTCAATAAAATTCTCAGGGAAGCAGGGTGGAAAAAAAGCAGCACCTTTTTACGAGAGACTGAAGGAATTGGAAATTAATTACAAATACACACTAAAAAACATAGAAAAGAAGTTCCATTCCTCAAGTCTAGAAAACAATCCATGATAATGGGAAAAAAAATCTTCAAGGGAGGAAAGCAGTCAGTACACTCAAATGTATAATGCCTAGTTCCTACTACTGAGTATCACTTGTCTGAACAGAAGTAAATATGCATGGACTATTGCTGGAAACCATCCAACACGGAAGCCATGAAATGCAAGTGGTTAAGATTCATGCAAGGAACCAAGCCAGCTGTTGAAAAAAGAGATCTAAACCAGTAAGCAGGCTCCACAGTAACTGCACTCAGAAGTTGAGCAGGATCTGACAATCCCTTGGCCATATCTCAGCCAAGGCTCGATAAGCATCAGTACCCTTAGCAACATGCTGCCATAAGAGGATCCATAAGCACACTGTGGTGGGAATCAATGAAATCAAGGCACTTTTTTTGCAAACTGGTCCAAATACAAGGAATACACCTACCAAAAATCCTAGAGTCAGATCAAGCTTAGAGTAGAAAGACTGAAAGTTTTGGTTACAGCCCACAGCAAAGAGATTAATCCTGGTACCTGAAAGAGAGGAGGATTCAAAGTCTTCCACTTGGGCTTCATCAGCCCTTAGGCCATCTGCTAACATATCATAGTTGGAAATCAACTGTCATCAGTGAAACTGGCATAAGAATTATCAGTTCTAAAGACTGCTCCCAAAAAATCTTGTAACTATTTTTCCCTTACTGCAGAGCATTTTGGGAAGACCTGTCAACACCTAGGTGAAGCCCTTCACCTGTGAGACGAATGCTTATAATGCATTCTGCATGGCTCAAGACTTCACATGGATATGTCCAGTAAAGATAATGTCATCAGAAATCCTCTTTCCATAAGATGTTTAAGTGAGCTAAGAGGAGGAACATCTTTTCCTACAAAATTAATTAGTGATTGAAATCAAATAGCTGGGAAAATCCAGAAGGCAAAATGGATTCAGTAATGTTGGAAACGATATTTGGCACTCAGCTCAAAGTTGCTCTCATTCCACACCAATGACTTTCTCCAAAAGAAACTGAAATAGAGGGAAAACATTTACATCTTCTGGGAACACCCTCAAAGATATCGTCCCACGAGTGAAAGATGAAAAGATGAGGAATAAGCACAAAGGAGCTGTTCACAAGAAAATGAACCTCAGGTTCATATCAAGTAATATAGGAAAACAGGATATACATTTATGTCCATACATGCATTTATGTTTCCCACAGGAATTTACTTTAGTACTATGAGCTTACCCTATGGCTACTGCTAAGATAGAAAAACCAACAACTTTGAGCACTGAAAGACATCTGTGTCCAAACACACATACGCAAGCATACATAGATTAAATGGAATTATAAATTCTCAAAGCACTCTGTAGATGCTGATTAAGTCTTGCTGAATTAAGCCTCAAATTGTATCTGGCTTAGATAAGAGAAAAAAAGCCCACATCCAACTGTCCTTCTACTAGTCATAGGCCATGAAAGTATACTTAAAATGTTTGCCAGGTACAGCCATTTGTTACTAAACAAGCACGTAATAATCACATGATATTTGAGTTATGGCCAGCAAAGTATGAAGATGTTAATGAAAGAAGTAATATCTGATTAGAATATGGATACAATATGTGGGAGGTTTATTACAAGATGAGTTCAGCTGTGTCAGTGATCTACATCAGCTTACAGGTTCAGTCTCATAAACAACAGGCGTATAGAAAAAAATTGAGGAAGGTATGGATTACTTAAATAACTATCACTCAAAAGAGCAATAGGAATGCAGGGAATGAAAGAGGCAACAGTAACCCTGGAGAAAAAAGCTGAGAGGTCAGAGGATTCCAGTGCATGATGAGATACGGTAGATTAGTATAAAGTGCTCTGCAGCTTCATCCAATAGAAATGTGGCACCAATTCACTAAATATTCAAGAAACAGCCCTTGAAGTACAGAAAGAACATGGTTTTCTGTTAGAATCGGGTTTTAGAACAGAAGAATAATTACACAACTCCTTTTTTCAGCCAATAAACATCCAGGATAAGTGCCGACTAGTGCCCTAAACCAATAACCACATTGGTTATGCATGTAATTCTGAGCAGAAATGATGTAAGCATTGATGCTTTCTCAGAAATTATTCTAGATTTAGTGATCCAGTACAGAAGCAGTACATAATAAATGACATGGTCTCATATTCTTTCTTATTTCCAGTGCAACCTATTTGTTTGCTCTTTTTCATAAATTATTTCAATGGACTATAGGCATAACATTGAGACTAAAGTGCTGAGATGAAGTGAAGAGCAATTCATGAGATAAGACTGCCATACTTGATTATTAACAAGCACAACTATTCATAATTTTATAGCTACCATTTACTCTCACCAAAAGTGTTTTATAAACATTAAAGAATTGTTTAATTCTGCCCAGGAAACAAGTTCCCATTTTACAGATGAGATCAATGAATGATAAGCAGGCATATTTATTTCTATGCTCGCTGTTATGTACAGGAAAACAGCCTCTTCTATTTATTGAAATGAATATTCAAGTTGATCTTAAAAATTTCCCCATAATCTGAGATTCTCAGCATGTAGTGAATTTTGCCTATTTTTCCATCATCATCTATTTACTCATTTAAATCTTCGCAAAGTGCAAGAAAGACACTGTCAGAAGCGCTGCCAAGTAGCGATTCTGATTCAGTAGTATTCTGCAGCCACTCTGCATGGATGTAAGCGACTTGCTGTGGAGGCTGTGTCTCTGTGTGCTGCACCATTTGACAGTGACAGAAAAATTTAGTGTTGCTGAACTTCCCTGTGTTTACACTAGACCTAACAGGGGTATAACTATGATGCACTGGTTTAAATCTAGTTTATATCAACGTAAATTAAAGAAATAGGGCCCAGAACTGTGAATACAAATTACAAGGGCAGGGGGGACCAATCAGTAATGTGAGAAAGTCATTGGGTTTCTAGATGATCGGTCAGTGGTGTCTTCAACTCAGCATAACCAAACCTTCCCCTCAATACATCCTAATGTGAAAGCTGAGGAGCAGAAACCTGTGACTTTTTCCAAGGTCTTGATAAGACTCATAATAAAAAGGACAATCCAGGACACAGAGGAACTTCTGTATATGTTGCTTACTGTTGCTTATGCAAAACATTTACAGAATCCTCTGTCATTGGTTCTAGTGTGAAAGTATGTTAACACATCCCAACCATGCTAACTAGCTTCAGCTACAGTCTATTATTGCTGCTTTGGTTTTACAACAAAAATCCATTTAATAGGGTTCACTGGGTTCATGACGCGTGATCTCATTGAAACTAGCTCTTTCTGATCTCCAAAGCAATTGGGACTGTTCGTCATAACTCAGCTGCTCCACTGCAACCAACCACTCAGAGAGAGATGGGCAGGGCCTGTTGGTTGCAGGAAGGACATTGTGCCCAAGGGCCACAAACAAAACATTGGGTGGAAAACACATGCTGGGAAAAATGTAGGAGTCTCCAAAATGTAAGCTGAACAATGTCCTTCTACACAGCTTTACTGACAAATCCACCAGCTGATGCAAGCAAATAGTTATATAAGGAGCAGCTAATCTCTCAAATTTCACTTATTTTTTTTCCCACCAAATTAGTACACAAATAGTAATGACTATATCGCATACCTCACTACTGCCCTCTACTGAAGGAAACCAGTGTACTTTACTGCAACATCACCTAGCCATCCCTTTCATCATACTCTTGGATTTCACCTAAAGCAGCCAGAAAAGTCTGCTTCCTAAGCTGCATGCAGCCTGCATTTTCCAGCTACTAAAGACCATGTCATGGTCTCCCGCACTGAAATTGGATGTTGCTAAACAAAAGGAAATTTCATTCTGCCTCATCAGTTTGGATCATCGTTTTCCTTTTCCGGTCAGGACTTTTTCATGTTGATTTCAGTACAGCCAGCTTTCCCTCTTTGTCTCAATATATTTAGATTCAGATTCCAAATTAGCAACCAAGTACTCTATATGATGACCTGTACCATCTGTGGGATAGATAAAGTAAAGGCAAGATACAACACATCTCTCACTTTTGTAACCCGGTGAAAACTTTTGAAACTGGGCAAATCACTAGTTTGAAAATGTTTTATAATCTATAAAAGAAATAAAATTAATTTACCTATAATTTTCTTAATGGATTACTCTTAATTATTTGTCCTTCTACAGAAGTAGACTTGTTTTTGGACAAAAATACCCTCCAGCATTTATTTCACACCTGTAAATAGATGTTATCATTTAATTTCTATTTTAAAACAGAATAAAAATAAAATTATTTATTCAAAAAAATGTTTTCTTTAAGAACACATACCTCAGGTCTACATGGGATTTCTATTCGTAAAACTGCCTCTTTAGGTCAAAGATCAAAAATTAGTGAGGGTCCACAACATGCAGAGCTTTAAAAAATGTCACATTCTTTCATTTTCAGCATAAGAAATGGGCAACTTGTTCAGGGCAAATACTTGTTTGAACTGAGGATTTTATTATTAATCTCTGAAGACTGCTGAATTTAGGGTCACAGTAAGGGTTGATTAGGTACAAGGTGCACAAAGCTCTCCTCTGTCAATGCTATTGAAAGAAGCAAGTAATTTAGATTCAGAATTGGTCTTGGATTGAAGCTCACTCCATTACCGACCATTTTCAATTTCAGCTATACAATAAACATCAAGCTCAGCAAGGAAATTAGTACATTTGGTAATGTATTGGGAGAGATGGGTGGGTCTTTGACAAGATGACACTTATCACCAAAGCTTCAGTTAATGAAACCCTTGAGTGGTTTCTGCGTTTGACATATTTTGACATTTTTTGAAATCACATCCAGCGGGTTTTTTTACCCCACAATGTTCTTCTTTATGAGAAAAAAATCCATCTATCTTTAAAATGAGTAGTGAAGTACTGCAATATTATTGGAAAAAATTAAAGAGATGCTGACTGCATTGAAGGCAGGGGGGAAGAGAATCTGACTTTCTTTAAAGGCAGAAAATACAGCAGAATGCCTAGTATTTAAATTGAGGTGATGCCAATGCTAACGTATTTTCATAGGAGACCTTAGATTTCAACCAGCATGTTTGCCATTAGTCTATTTGCTCTGAAAATACGATAAGCTATAACAGGAAGTCTGTCATTAGTGTGACTGCAGGAAATGTTTAGACTTAAGTTGTTCACCTTTGTTTTTAACTTACACACACAAAAATTTCCATAAAGCACTACAGAAGGTTTATTGTTAATGAGATTAAAATATTAGTTCCTACTATAACCTGAACCAGTGAAACAAGTTTCCTGGGTTGCTTTCACAACAGAATTGGTTTATTTTTGTTTAGCATCCTGTTCTTAGTTCTTATTTAAGTTTAAAACAATGAGAGCAAAGGAGAAGATAACAAGCTATAAACATTGAGCAAATCTACTGTCCAGAAGGCACAAAAATATGTGCAAAAATGAAAGGAAATTAGGAGACAGAAAGGGAGAATGAACAATTGCTGGCCTAAAAGTAGCTCTTTCTAGCTGATGACCCAAAACCACCACAATAGCTCTCAGATCACTTTAAATGCTGCTTTGTAGCAATGTGGCACCTACAATGTAAGACTAGAATTAAAAAGGGTCAGAAGAGACAGAAGACTTAGAGATCACTAATTCTGAGCGGTTTGATATTTACTCTTTAGCTTTCCTGAAAGCCGAGGGAAATTATTATGGATTCATATATTTCAATCTCACACAGCTCCATTATTGTTCATTTTTTCATTCAGAGCTGAGAGAACAATTAAAACAAAAAATACAAAGCAATCTAAACAGGGACATTCCTGAACTCTACTAGACCTACAAGGCAACACTTACAGCTCCAGTTCCTAGCCGGGTGGTCCCTCCCAAAGACTTTTTTTTCAACACAAGTGGGAGGTCACCTTGAAGATTTCAGGGACAGGGATTGTATTGTACAGGATACATACTCCTGAAGAGTTGCATTGTGTTGCAATGCAGTTTTTATTTAAAACCTTGCCCTCCCATGACTCTGCTCTAAGCATTTCCCTTGCCTCCCTCAGTCAAAGTTTAAGGTGGCAGAGCAAGTACCATGTGTATTCTGCCCTCTTGAAACCCTAAGGCGGGGATAATAGAAGATGATATCTTCTGAACCAAAGAAATCCTGTATCACAAAAGAGTTAATGATTATTTCTCTAGCTTTAGAGGATTTGTTTTGCTTAAACTGGAACCGTTTCCCACAATACTATGACCAAAATCTGCCATATCCTACTGAGTCTTCGGATCTTTCTGACCTTGTTTCAGCTTACACTTCAAGATGAGTTCAAGCTACTCAGGCTGCAAAATATCAGTATCATTATTGTTAAGTCCCAGTAGCACCCAAAAGATATACTACAGTGCCTGGAGCAATGCAATAGCCCCGATGCTTCTGGGATTCCAAAGAGCTCACTTAGAAGCAGATATTTGGCTCTAACTAACACGGTATGTGTAAATTTGGGATGTCCAAAAAGCTAGGAGGAATCCCAATGACAATTTAAGTAGTCCCAGGTCTGCATTTCAGCACTGGAGATATTTAGATATAGATTCTCTAATTTGACCGGCTACTTTAATGCAATAGAGATAAAGAAGAAAAAGTCAGACATCACATGGTTGGAGTGTTTTGTCTTATCTACATTCAAATAACCAGAATAAAAGGAATCCATAGTTCTACTGGATACTTGGAAAAACTGGAACTGAATAAATAGTTCACACATCATCCTGTAATCTCAAAGCAGGAATGTTTGGGTCCACACATTTTATTCTAGAAAGTTTTAAAAATCAGATTTAATCTTTCAAATCACTGGATATGATCCCAGTAAACAGAAGTGTTTAACTACCGTACCACACAATGTGACGTGTAATTATTTTCTGACAGTATTTACCAGAAATCTGGGTAGTTTTCACACTTCTGACTGGTAAAAAACAGTTAGCCTGTTCTGGTAATAAAGATACCTGTCAGTATATAACATATAGGAACCCACATACTGAATAATCTTAACTTGTTCAGTCAAGCAAGTTTTCATAGTAGGAAAACTCTCGTATAACCTCAGTTCTAAAATGCTTTTCGATCCTGCTAAGACCTAATACAAACTGCAGTGACTGTATCAGAAATAAGATCAAGCTAAGCAAGTTAATTCCCTTCTTCATTGTATTTTTTGTCCTAACACAGAGTCAAGTCTCCAAATTTTATTCAGTTAGTGCTCAGTCTTAAGTCAAAATCTTCCATTACCCAAGTAATAGATGATTTGGTTTGGATAGGGAACGTTTGCAGGCACTAGACTGCCTGAGTGTACTCTCACTTTTTCCTGACTTACAAAACTAGACTCCAGAGGTGGCTGACTAGGGGTCCTAAATGCTGGAAATACCCCCTCGTCTTTCCACTGCAGAAAGGGGATAATATTTAAGGTGTTTTTCTGCAGCTTCATTTCCTCTTTTCTTTTACAAAAGTCTACTTCTTCAGCATATCTTCATCTGTGATAGATTTCTGACAGATTATCTCAAGCCATGCAACCTATCTCTACGCAAGGGGAACTTCTTTTTGGACTCCCTCACACTTCATAGTGGTGGCCTCTCTGCTGGGGGGCTTCTCCTGGCCTTTCACCTTACTGATTAACTGGTTATGCATCCAGCATAGGTTCCTCCCTAATTGTCTTTCACAGCATGAACTACTGTCTTATTCTGCCTCCCTCTGCAGCCCATCTTTTTCCACTATTAAAGAACATGCAACTGTAAGCAGTACTGGATAAATTATTTTCTTCACACTTCTAGAAAAAAAAGGCAATTTTAATTTAAAAACTGGAAAAAAAAAAATCACTGACAGCTTTTTAACAATTTTTCTAGAAAGAGGAAGGCTGATATTTCCTGCAATATAATTCATTTTGCTGAGATTCCAGTTTTCTGTTCCATTCTTTTCTATATGGCTTTTTAAAAAAGATGTAGAAATAAAGTTTACTAGAGTACTTTGTCTTTCTTTCAGTTTAAAGCAGGTAGCCTGCTTACGTCCCAGGCCAAACATCCACTCTTCGTTCCTTTTGACCTGTCGGACCCAGATTAACAAATCTGTGACCCATAAAACAAGGTTGCATGAGTGCAGATAGGGGAAAACCAATTGCAACCTCCTCTTTCAGTCCTCAGATAAAAGGGGATACGTGGAAGGCAACAAAATGTTTAAAGAAAAGTTATATCAAAATTTTTATGTTCCTTTCCTTTGTTATCTGCTAGAAGCACATAAAGAAGTGAACCTTCTTACTCAAAGCACCATCAGTTAAATACAAATTTACAAACATGTCTATAAACAACAAGATGTATAAAAGTGCTTGGGAAAAATGGTCTGTTAACTTAGGTTCTGATCACCAACAGGAAACAAGCAATAAAATACTTTATTACTAGGTGTTTTTTTTCCAATTATTTCCCCTGTCAGCCTTGTTCGCTGTAAGACAACAAGAGCATAAAAGGTCCAGGTGAAGCACCAGTTCTCTGTGCTTGTCCAGAAGGCCAGGAATGTTTGGGAGCCAGAAAGAGAAGGTAGAAAGAATCAGGAGGAGCACACAAATACTCAGGAGAGCCTCCTGAGGTCCCTCCAATCTCCCACGCAACAGACACAGTACTTTATCACTGAGCTACTGACAATCACCAAAGCTTTAAGACAATTGACAGTATGACTGTATTTGACAGATATGATAATAATTGACAAGACAATTTCCCAAAGGTTTATGAGCAAGTAGATTTCCTTTTAATATTTACATGTTTCCTTGATGGATGAGGAATTTATAATTCAAAAAAAGCTCTTTCCAATCATCAGTTGACAATATCTATCCCTTTTCACCTGAATGTCTCTACAGTATCATCAAAAGCACTGAAACACTGAACCACAAGGTTATAAATGATGCATTAACAAGCATCTTCTATGAATCAATACAAAAACTGTACGAAATCCAAATCAGGATTCATCAGCATCCACACAGGGTATCTATAGCATGTATAAAACTCTAAACAGAATATTTTGAGCTAACTGAAAGCATAGAGTTCTTGTATATATGTTTATATTTTGGTATGGCAATGAAAAAAAGAAAATTTTCATCTACTCTGAAATCTTCGTCTTCTCAAAAACAACTTGGCAAAGAATAATGAGCAGATGACTCTCTTGAAAGACAGTGTCCTTAGTTCAACTGCACAGACTTAGTGTCCACTGAATTTCATAGTACTCAAAGGTTTACTATAAAAGCTTTTCTCAGAAATAAGTTCAAGGTTGCCTTTTTCTCCCTACTTTAAACCATTCTTCGAACTCAAACTGGTATCTCTAATATCTCTTAATGCCTCCCCTTTGACACCTCCCCAAATGCATCATTTTTCTCAATCACTCTAATGAAAGACTTCTGACACCCTCATTCACTCTCTGTTCATGATTCTACTCTGACTATAAGTTCCTCAGGTCAGGGTCTATCTTTTTCTTCCATATTTGTACCTTATGTTATAATAAAAAGAGTCTGGACCAATAGCTAGAGCTTCAGACACCAATGTAATAAAAATACTAATAATTCTTATAACAGGTTTAAAGTTTCTCATAATGAAGTTCTAACTTTTAGTAGCTATTGTAAGCTTTCCGATCATCCTTACACTTCTTATAATTGACCCAAGAATATAACTTATATTTAGAGCAACTACAGCCCAACAGAATGTATTACTGAAGCTGGGCCTTGCATTTTCACGTGGGTTAGGAAGTAAAGATTACCTTAACAGGTCTTGTAAATTAGTGTATATTTTACAGGTATGTCTGTTGACATGACAATTAGGACGAATAGATCAGAGAAGGAAACAAAGACAGAAACATAGGTAGTCGCTTCATTGTTTCCAGGAATCACTAACTGGTACACCTGGAATAACACATGTGGTTGGGGGTTGGCACATGCTACTATATGTCTGAATTAGAAACAAAAAGGGACAACGATGCTGTTCAAAGCATTTAGAAAAT
The DNA here is from genome assembly GCA_013398815.1 of Ibidorhyncha struthersii. Lineage (NCBI taxonomy): Eukaryota > Metazoa > Chordata > Aves > Charadriiformes > Charadriidae > Ibidorhyncha > Ibidorhyncha struthersii. Next base: position 574,190 of record VZSZ01008417.1, on the reverse strand, counting down.
AATATGCAAGCAGAAGGGTTAAAAGAAGCAAATTTCCATGGCCCACATAAAAGAAATAAAATGGATATTTTGTTCAATAAAAACCACATAAAGGACCACTTAAATGGAAGATTACTGTCACCAGTCATTTCAGGTTTCAAATTTATAATGGCCTATATATAAGAAAGGAAATATTTCACCTAGATGTAAAAATTCCCTTAGTTATTATATTTGAACTAGTTTCATAAATTTCTAATGAGAAAAGTATTTTGTGGAATTTCTTCATACAGGACCACAGAAAAAAGAGATACTCCTCCACCTAAATGAACCCCAAATAAGAATCTCTCTATATATCAATATATGCGAGCTGATTTTCAGCAATTACAAAAAAGTCAGGAGTAAACACAATGTTGCAAATCCACCCTAGACTGAGCATCCAACAGGATAAATGATCCTACTTAAATGATCAGAACTAAATGGAGAAGAAAGTACAGAGCACATTACGGGACAGAAGACCCTAAAATCAACTAGGCCAATGTTCACTCAGCATTTTAACTTGCTAGCTTGATCTCAAACATCACTAAGTGACACTGCATCCTGCATTCAGTGAAACCAGTGTCTTCATTCACATGCTCATTTCATGTAGCATTGCTCAAGTAAAGGGATATATAGCTGTGATCAGTAAGCGCAAAATTAAAGTCTTCTCAACAACAATGATAAAGTTTGCTTCATGTTTAGATCTTGCTTTCACTATACTAAGTTTTAAAATGGAACAGATTAAGACTCCCCCCATGCTGAGAAAATCCTGCTTGTCATTATATTCTTTTTCCACATTTTCTGAAATTTTCTTCATCTGTTCAGACAGAAAATGTCAATGTTTCAACATAATCCCTTTCTTCCCACTGTATACTCATATGCTTTAAGGTACACACATACTCAGTTTCAACAAATAAGTCAGATTTCCTTAGGAAAGAAAGCATCATTCATTGTATTACCTAAATGTAAAAATGGGAAAAAGGCAGAGAAAAGTGTAAAAAAATAATTTCAAAACATTATTTTTCTATTTTCTAACTAGCTGAACTGTTAAACACCACACTGAATCCAAAACTCTATGTACATACATCACTGACTTAACCTTGCCGTTGGAATCTCATCCTTCACAGTTTGTAGCTTTTTATTAAAGTTAACAATATAACCATTATACATGGGTTGTTTGCTTTTAGTAGAAAGAAAAACGTGCCTGCGTTTAATTAGGTTTGACTGTAAATGGTTGCAACTAGACTGTGAAGTGCTCATTGTAGAGAACGCGATGTAGGAACATAGCAGTCCCACTTTTGCTGCTGTTATTGTTTGTCTAGAGACACCTTTCCGCAAGACTAGATTCAGCATGAAAGAGTGTCTGTCTGCACTGTGACATCTGTATCACTACAATAGGGAAAAAACCCAGAAATTCATTTTTAAATGAAAGCTTAAAACACGTAGAATAGCATCAACTGAAGAATACAGACATATTTAAAAAAATAAGTGGCCCTCCCTTTTCTGCATGTTTCTGTAGAACATGTTATAATCGTATCTGATTTTTTTTCATTAATTCAATAATTTTCATCTACTCTACACTACTTGCACCATAAGCTGGATAAACAACTTCCTTTCCAACTTTCTGGAAACTTTTCTCCCCCCCTCCCCCCCCATTTTTAGGTTACCATGAAAATAAAATGTTAGTATTTGATCATATACCATACATTTTGCTTTGATTTTTTGATTCTTAAAATGTATTCAATCAGATGTAAAAGGTAATGTAGCAATTTCAAAGTGAAAAATTAAAAATAATACATATTTTTAAAGTATTTCATTTTTTTCTTAATGAGCAAATAACTTGGTGAAATAGATGAATCTGCTGACTTTTTTTTTTTTTCATCTTTTTAAAATTTTTTAAACTTAAATCTATCAGTTCAGTACTTCTCCTTCCAGGACGGTGTCTATAACTATATCTGTTATTTCAATGCTATATTGCTACAGTAAATAACTAGAAGAGGTTCAAAGTATGAAGGAAAGATAGAGATAATGCATTGGCTTTACTCCAGTAATGTTCCTATTCTGTCCTACACAAAATAAAGTCTTTTGGTAGCCTTTGCAATTGTTACGTGTTCACTCTGGTCCTATAACTATTAGTTTGCTATGGCAACATGAGTGACAGATATGTAAGAAACAGAGTGTCAGTTTAGGTATGGTTCATTAATTTGACATAAGTAACTTGTCATAAACACAACTTCTAGAAAAAAATTAAGTGATGAAACTGAAGAACACATGGACCAAAAAAGCATGTCTCAAAACAAGAAAGGCTTTAGACTTCCACGAGAGGAGAAATTTGTTTTATATTTCAAACACAGTGCTTCATAAAGCTCTACAAAAATCTTAAGATATGGAAAAAAAAAATTCTTCAAAACAAACTTTGAAACTTTTTTCATCATTTAAGTTATTTCTCCAAGTTAAGCCAGAGTGCTCATCTACACATGATTGTGCCCATGATTCAGCCTCTTCCTTTATAACCCAGTCAAAACCACTTCTTTGCATTGTATTTCCCTCTACATGGTGAAGAGTTAGAAAGTATTTTGTGTTCACTGCCTCCATCTACAAAATGGCTGGAGAGGTTTTATTTCAACTTTCAAATACACCATAAAATATCATAGGCTGTGAACAGAAACTAGTTGAGCAAAATTTCTTAAATGGTTGAAGCTTTGCAAGCTTAAAGCGGATGAAAGCAAGGCGTTATAATGGAAACTTGCAAAACCTAAATTCTTAAATACCATTTATAGGGTTCATTATAGTTAATAGTGAGTTTTATTCCATTGTTCCACTAAACAATGGGATAACCCTCTATGAAAGGTTGCATGAGATCAACAGTAGTAAAAGTGTTCAAGACAGGAGTAGAAATTAGGAAATCTCTTCAACCGAGTTAGATAATTTGGCTAAAATATGAAAGATATGGAGATTTATTTAAGAATCAACAACTAGTCCCATTCATCTGTGAACGTTACTCCTTAACATCCTCAGTGAATTAGAAACAGTACTAGCAAGAATAAAACTACATATATATTTATGAGATTTCCCCTCTTCCTTAAATTTATATTTTGATTACTTCATGTATTTTAAAGGAGGTGTTATGTATTGAAAAATTTATGCTTATCTAGTTTAGATATACCTCAATTTTCACTTTGAAATTAAATTAGAAAATACAGAAAACAGTAACAGACTTTAAGAATTATGTTGTAATTGTAAATATAGACCCCATCTTGCCGTTGACTAACAACAGTCTTTAACCAGCCTTCAAAATATCTCCTTACTGATGAAGGGATACCAGTCTATAATAAAGCAACATAAGTTATGAACTAAAGGATGTATTTTTGCACTTATATGTGAATATATATATTTATTTGAAATGTCATTTTTTAAGGCTTGCTCAGTGTTCTCTAATAACTAGTATAACAAATTAGAAGGAGCAAGTTATTAGGATTTCCGATTCCATTATTAAAAATATAACTCTTCACACTTTAAGCTGTAAAATAAATTAATGAATGAAGCATCCGTGTTTAAAATATAATCTATTTAATTGTAGCTATGTTTATAAAACAATTTCAGAAATCTATATTTGCTTTATGAGGGATTTATATGAAATAGATATATACAGACACCTATTATTTTAAAAAGCAGTATTTATTCTTTTAATAGCTATGTTACAGACAGTACACAAATTGTAACCTATGCCTAAATACACCTTTTTTTTTTTGCATTTCCAGACTTCTAATTTTTTTTTTTAATTACAAATAAATTCATTTTAGGTTAAAATAATACAGAAAAATGAAGCCTACGCAATAATAATTGCTAAACATGTATGTCTATGTTATATGTAATGTAGAAATAAAGAAAACAGTATTTGGAACAGGTGGACCTTTAAAAAAAAGATTCCTAATTATTCTTATACTGTTAAAATTATTTCAGTTTTTCATCTCAGCAGATACACGTTTGTACACCAGAAACAGGTGTTCATGAAAGAGATGATAAAGAGATACTGCAGTCTAGGCTTGGAACCTCGCCTGCATGGTGCGATGACAGATAAATTAGAAAAATCCTGGTAAACATCTCTCTACACTTCAGAAGGAGATTACACCTTTTTAAAAAGGCAAAACATGCAGTTCAATTACTTATTGTCTTGGCATGTGGTTGTAATGAAAGAAGTCTTAAACATCAATAGAGCTAAACTAACTTCCCAGATGGGCTTCAGAAGAGGGAAACCTTCTGCAATCCACCTGCACATAAAGCAACTTTCCTCTATTTGAAATAAAATAAATGTTTCCCCACCCATCCATTCAAATCATCTCTTTATCCGAAACAACTATTTGATATGCACCTCCTTTTCTTTTCACCTACCAAAACCAAAGATGAAAATCTTGTAGAAATAAAAAGTTATTGTCTGTGGGATTACTTCAATGAATCTATCAGTATTGCCCCATCTGTTTAGCATCTAAGCCTCAGTGTAATATTCACTATAAATGTATTTTTTATTTAATGTAAAAGATATAACGAAAACGTTGTATCACTGAAAGTAATAACAAATGCAAGATGCAGAGTGAAGGATTGATCAAATACCCATACACACATATTCTAATGTTTGACCAGAACATACTTCCCACTCACCTGCAATAAAGTTGTTCTTGGAGCCCTCAAGAATCCGAATTACTGTTTTAAGTAAAGTTATTTACTAATGTATTCAACAGATGTAATATGAGATATGGTGTACATTGGTACACATACTACAAGTGAAATATGTGTGTGTGTAACCAAAAAGAAAAGAAATTATCAAAAGCTCTAAAAGCTTCATAGTTATAAAGTCATACCTAAGTTATCAAAAAACACTGTAAGGTTATGGTAGAAATAACGATATGTGAGATAGGAAAGAGAAACTCTCTTCCTATTGTCCTACAGTCTGAATTTGTTACTATAGCTGTTATTTGGATATGGAACACTTTGGATGTTGTTCAAATCATGGTTTTACAGATCTCAATAGGTGAAAGTGGAATAGCGGGAAAATTATCTTATGAAAAGAGCCAGGAAGAAAATGATACTTCTGTTTAAATGAACATTTCTTTGTGAACTCTCATGTTCGATACAGAAATCCTGGAGTGGAGTTCAATATATGCAGTAGTATATTGCAATTGCAAGACGACCTTGATTTTACTGTTACACGTCTCCAACGAGAAGGAAAACCAGAAACCTACTAAATGCAATACTTAAAGCAAATTTCTCTGTTAATTTGTTATTGGTTACTTGTTACATGATACTTTATGCATTGTCAAAATTGATCATTAGAAACCAAATCTTCACAAATCAAAGAGGGTTCTATAAGAGAAACAACAGGCAGAGGTTAAATTAAATCACCTCATTTTTGCATGCAGAGATTTTATTACTGTTGTTGACACATCAGACAGGAAGAAACCAGCTCGAATCTTAGATTCCTGAAATCAGTGAACATGAAAACTGCTGAGGGGTGAAAAGAATAACAGTGCTTCCTGCAGTATACATAGTCATACATATACAAAAAAATCCAAACTCTAGTGCAGGTAGCAGAAACATTTTACCCTCTAGTTTTCGGCTTACCTCCATTAGGTCCAGCTCCATGTTAAAGAGGAGGCTGGCAATAATCAATGAGATTCAACCCTCAAGCTCCAGACAAGATGCCAACACAGCCCTCAGTTGGGCAAAATTTGGATGCCCTTGATTTAAGCTTTCTAAGCCTCTACAGCTCCAGTTCAGGAGATTAATATAATTCCCACAGCTCATACTTCTCAGAAGATATTTTTTGTTTGATGCTCACTATATTATTAATAGAACTATACAAACCCCAACTGTTTTGGTTCTCAGTGTTTCAGAAAATTAAATACTCTTTTATACAATTCTCACCAAGCAGAACCAGACTGATGCCAACAATATATTCCTGCTTAATAACTAAATTTCTAAGTGGTATAATTTCACAGGTTGTACATTTGTGTCCACCTTCACCGAGAAAAGATGCAGATTTCTCTCTGTGCCATCAGTTTAAATGGGTGTATGAAACTTCTTCCATATACATCTGCTGCTCAGGACAGCCTGGTTGGTTGTCCTTTAACAGTACAAATAGACATGTGTTAGACCCCTGATTGTTTAGCTCCTTTCTTCTTCCATTCTAATATTAGTATAAATACCTTTCTTAAGTAGCTTTCCTGTGATTTTTCCAGCTTTTCATACCAGCATCCAAAACTGTTGAGAGCTAGTCAGTTTTTTAATTCACATTGTAGCAATGTACATTGATAGCCAGCAAAGTGAACTCTAAGGCAATAGACAGGTATTGTCCCTATGTTAACAAGGCTGTTGGGCTGACAATCCACACTGCCTCTGCTTGGTGGCCATTTCTGTTTCTAACCACCAATCCCAGACTTCAAATAGGTTGGCCCTTGTACAGCATCAAGTTCATATTGAAAAAAAAAGTATTACAAAATTCCTGCTTTTTTAAAAGTTTGAATAGTGTTTTTAATTAGCAGAAAGTAATTGCAATGAAGGTAATTGCATAATAAGTATCAATAGAGTAATATAATACTATTCATCTGGTACATAAATCAGAAAAAAAAACAGAGCCAGTGTTGTGCATTTTAAAATGTGCGTGTCATAGAATACTGGTCGACTATGAACCCATTTTTAATAAAGTTTGCTAATCAGTACATTTGTGTTAATAGAAAACTGCAAACAGCCTCCCAAGTACCAATTTGCAAAGGCTGCTGTAACTTCAAATACTGTGATAAGATACAGTGAAGCAAGAGCTTGGCCTAATACTACTCAGTAAACAGCTTCTGATTTACAAAATAAGCAAGCCTTATACTGATCAATTTGAACTTTAAAATATTCCCATCTCTGCTTATGACTGAGGTATAATTGAGAGTTACCCATTTGAAATTAATATACAAACGGATACTAAGCCTAACAGGCTGGGGAGACGCAGTGGCTACAAATGCTGTTCCTCTCCATTATTCTTGCTCAGTGCACATGTAACTGAAAACAAACAGCCACCAGGTTTCTTTGACAAACCTCAACAGATAAATATCTCCCACATGCTCAGCTTCCTAGTTCATCATCATTTTCAGAAAAATTGCTTCATCTGTACTGAGTGCTTCACACCACATGAAATGAAAAATGCTATTTAAGGTATATTATTGGATAGTTTTGAAAGTACTTTCTTGCTTTATACATGATGGCACAAAAGGGTACGAACATCACAGAAAGTTTTGAGTAAATTTAACTGACATTTTGCTTCAGCACCTTTAAAACAATCCACTGGAAAACTTTGTAACAAGCACTCTGCTCCCAGTCACTTGTCACTCCTTTTTTTAATCAAATGGAATAAGTAGATTTTTTTTTTTTTAAAAAAAAAGAGCACTAACCACCTAATACCTGCTGATTTCACAACTGTAGTGGTCATTGAGTGGTTTAAAAAAAATGCAGCCTAGAAACAGATGCATTGCCTTCACCAGATGTCTTTATTTGCCAAGTCTCTATCAGTCATATTGCCTTGAGCATTCTCCTCATTTTGTTTGTTTTCTCTTTCCCAAACTGTTTCTTCCAGGTATACTTTTAGCTATGCAGACCAGATTAAAAAATTTATTCTCCTTGTGAAAACAGGAGCTTTAAGTTTTCTGTAAATATTTTTCCATCATAACAGAGGAAAGCCTCTAGTCAGGAGTTTGTGCCTATTTTCTAGTTTTCTATGCTTTACTGTTTTGGCAGTCTATCAACTGGCTGGTTCCAAGCTGCATGTATCTCATAATATCTCCCTGTTTATTTGGAAGACTGATGATCTGAAGAGCCTACTTCTGGGTTTTTAAAAAGCAGCTCAATCTCCTGCTATTTTTAGGAGCCCACAGTGTAGCACAAATGTTTCACACTGACAGGGACATTCCTTCTCCTTTGCCCACTGAGGAGCTGCTCAGAAGACACTGCTGATCGTCAAAAAGAAGAAATGAGGCAACAGCCAACAGCAGAAACAACATTGTAAAAACTGAAGTGGAACGGGGCTTGGAAGCCATCTGTAGGCAAATAGAAAGTAAGTATGGATCAACTTTCTTTTTCTTAGTGTACCTGATGAAACAGATGGAGAGAGACATTTGTTCTCTTTTTCTGAGGAGTTGCACTGTTTTTTAAAAAGAAGATTTAAAACTTGAGGAAGGAGGGAAGGAAAAAAAGAAGGGAAGAGGAAGCTTGGCAGGAATAGGTTTTAGGTTAGTTAAGTGATGCATATACAAATCCATGCATTCACTAGTGTCCCATCTTTACAGAATTAACCAGATCGACAGATACGGGAAGCAATTTTGTTGTCAAAGTTCTGAGAGTTTAATCCATTTCAGTGATCTCTGTGAGCATTTTTAATTGAGAAATCAGTCTCCAGACTTAATAGATTCTTCCTTTGCACAGTAATTATGCATTTTAATTCTTTTATCTTATGTTACTTAGTATAATTGTTCTCTTGCAACACCTTTTGCTCAAAGTTGCAAAAAAAGTATGGCAAAATAAAAGCATGTGGGGAATAGCTTTAATCCTACAATAAGATTTTCATCAAGTACACTCCCTTTCATTCTAAAGAATCTGTTGTACCCTTTCTGTTCCATACTCCAAGCTATTTTGAATCTCATGAGCTGTCCCAAGCTTGATCAGTTTCCCACTATTTGCCCTTGGTTCCCACTTACAGAACAGTCTGGTTTGAGATTAGAGCACCAAATTTAAAGTCCAGATTTTATCATCTGCTCTATAGCTAACTGATGACTCTCTGGGAATATTTTAGCATTTTTCTTTCAGAATTTATTTATTTTAAAAAATAGGCTGCACCCTGTCTTCAGGATAGAAAGGTGCTTGTAGATCTTCAGACAGTCATCTTGATCTCAAAAATAACACAAAAAATTAAGAAGAAAATACACCCTGGAACAGAACGTATGGTTCAAAATGGAATTAATTTGAGGTTTGAGTTTTTTTTTGTTTTGTTTTGTTTTTTTTTTAGGAAAAAGTTACTAATAATATCCTACCACTTAAAAAAAAAGCCTTTAAGCTGATTTTTCAATCATCCTATAATTTTGAAAACATAGGCCTTTTCCCCTCAAAGCCAAAGAAGCTTTGCCATTGATTCAAGTATCATAATTGGAATCATTAAGTCCTAACAAAGGAAGTGCTAAGATTAACCCCACATTTTGGCCTTCCATATTAATTACAACCTGTACCAAGCTTTATGTTTGTTTTTTACCTTGTGCAGCATACCACTTGCCACAGTTCAGTGGCCCAGTACTAACTAGAGAGTTAACTGTGCACTACAGTAATGCACTGCCACTGGAAATCAGTCTGATCTGTTGTGACGTAGTCGCACCCACCATCCCAGACTCCATTCCCTTATGAAATCAGCCTCCTTCATTCCATGTACAGTACAACGAAGTGGTTGGTGCAAGATCTTTGTCCCTTGAAGGTGTTAAATAGCTTTCTTGCTTTATTTTGTTCTACTGATTCTCAAGAAGTGCTGAAATTCTAGCTATCAACATACTTTTATTATTACTTTATGATTCTCCTTCCTCTTTCTGCTATTTGTCGCAAACAATGTGAACTAACTCCACAAACAGCTTCAGGAGACAATTTTTCTTAAACAAGCTGCACAACACAAATTGCACCGTATTTTATTAATCCATCAGGGGTTTGAATGCCATGTTGTTAAAACATGTAAATATGCTTTTAAAATAATGTATACATTTGGAAACATTTCTATAATTTTGATGGAGAGAACACTTTTGCCTCGTGTATTAATACTATACAGGCTATTTCGTTTTGATATAGCTTGCTGTAATTTTGCTGCTGCTTTAAAGAAAGCATTTTTTAACAGGACCTTAATTACACACACTTTTAACCTTACAATGGCAAGGGTCAATTAATTTTACCCTACAGCTTATAGGATCCGTGCTTGTTAAATAAATAAAATGAAAAAAAATAATCACTGAGTTGATTTGAAAAGGGAAATAAGAGTATAGCCTCACAGGGCCAATAAAATTACAGCTAATCCTTCTGGGAATCCAAATGGCAATAAAGTGAAAGTGAGCACAGATTAACACATTGTAAATCCACTTACTAACCAGCAATGTTTACACAAGGATTTGCCATTGCCTGTTACCATTCGATCAGCATTTAATTGAACAGTTTGCCAAGATTTTACTGGAGGTTAAATCTATTTCCTACAAAGAGCATACCATTTCTTAAAGATGCAAAACATGCTTTAGTCAGGGGCAAGAATATGTATTCACACCTTATGGATGATGGAAAATGGGTGGGTTTCTAGGGTATCATATTGATGACTTAGTAGAATATGAACAAAATACTGAAATATCTAAGGAAATGCTTCAACTGCAAATGATCCTGTGTGTTAATATTCCCGAATTTGAAATGCAGGGGGAGTGCACTTTTCTTGTGCACTTTTATAAAGCTATTTGCTTGAGTCCAAAACAGCTTTTTCATTACTGCTCACTTACAATACAAACTGAACTCACACGGAGGCCAACAGCCAGCAAAAACATATTTCCATTTTAACGCCTTTAGATGATCAAAGCATCAGCTTAATATAATCAGCTCAAATCCATTTACCAGTGAGCCTACCACTGTGCCCAGGGACTGTTTTCCTTTCCAGCCCTATCTATTCTGGAACAGGTGCTATAATAGTAAATTAATTAGTCTGTGGAGATGCACCTTGTTCTCCATCTCCACAGGCCTCTTGTGGGTCAGGGCCTCGAGGAAAATGCCATCTGGGCAGAGTTTCCCCCAGAGAAACAATCAAAGCCTACAGATTGCAGACTACAGAGGAGGGTTCATATGACAATTAACCTTATTAGTCTTTTTTTTTTTTTTTAACAGTTGATAGTGTGTCAACATGTTGGCTCTATAAATAATCTGCTTCACAAAATCATCAGTGCAACTAATTCAAAGAAATTACTTCTATCTAAAAATACTCTGAAGACAATACAGCTCTCCTTCCACTGAAAATATAAAGGTAAATAAGCATTAAACATTAACTTACATACCTAGAAAGGTATCACACAACAGTTCTAGAATACTTAAAACTTTAACATACTTTGAAAGATTGACAATTTTTACCATGACAATTTTTTACCAACCCAGAGGGATTTGTGCTATTAATCGTTTTGGTTCACTTTTTCCCACCCTGGTTTTGCCAAATATCCAATTATCAACAGAATCAGAACTAAACTGAACACATTTCACAAAAGATATCAACATTCATCTTCATAAGTCTGGTGGGCATTTAAGGTTTAACTTAAGGCCCTAAAATCTAGGGCTGAATTTTAGATTTGTGGAATTGTTTTCACAAACAACATTGTAAAACAAATGAGAATTTAGAAATCTCAAATAGAATGCACTAGGAAAAGCAAAATCTCTATACAATAAAATTCTTTGTGTATTTGCACTGTAAGTTTGGTGAAGAACAGAAATTAAGACGACAAAGCAAAAAGAGCATCAAGAAGTTTAACATTTCAGACGATTAAAAAAATACAAAGGGCATGTAAATTTATAAATATACGGTAACAAAAATAATATTCCTAATGCATGACTTCAGTGAATAACTCCTTCAAACATATTTTAGTTGGATAAAAAAATACTAAATTTACATCATAATAAGAAACAAAGCCAAGTGATTAGTTCCTAAAATGTTTTGATGACTTCTGACTCTCTGCTTGTGAATCACTTGAATTCCTCTTATATTTATTTCTTCTTCAGCCTACAAAAATCATTTTTTATAGAGAGAATTTTTATTCACAGTTTGTTATGTTTAATATTTTTAAGATGTGCTATTTTGATGGAGCACATAGGTCAGAGAGTTTCTTCTTGTTCCCTCCACATAGAGATTTTTCATGTGAACATCAAATGAGTTTCCATCTAGAGATTTATTTTTTGAGATTTTTTGGGGAAAAAAATTAAATTCCATATTTTTTCAAGGAATTGTGCAAGGAAAATTTGTTGACGTGAAAAGTATAGAAAAAAGTCAAAGCAGACATTAATTGAAAAGTAATTTGCATTCACTAACCTGTAATAAGCACTGTTAACAAATATATTTTAGTATGCCAGACAATATTTAAACTTAAAATACAAACAGTTCTTTCTTTACAGCAAAAAGACTTAGAAAGATTAGCCAAATTTTAGAATTCCATTTGCTATCAGAATTCTTTCAAGTACTATCTCAACTGTCTACACGTGTAATAATAGTTACTTGACACACTGTGTGTGTAATTGCTCTTTTCATTGTATGTATTCCCATAACAAGCTTTTTGAAAAAGTTAACAAAATGTTTATTCTTCAGTCTAAGTATTTCTGAAGTTTTCCTATTTTTTCTGTGGGGATGGGGGACAATTTGTGTTGAATGGGTAGGGTGCTACTCTGGACAGTGGAAAACCACCTGTATTTAGCTTTAATAAAATAGAAGGAATGGAATCATAATTAAACATGTGCAAATATTACATTGAAGAAGTGTCATTCATAACTGCTAGAATCACTTCCTCTGTATGTTACTGAGCTGAAGGAGCAGGCAGAGCAGGATGGAAGATTAACAGAAGAGACACACTAAGGGAACTCAATGAAGCAGCCATAGGAGATGAAATACAATGTGTGTACTCATTGAAGCCGCTGAAAAAATGAGCTACAAGGGACTGTATTCAATGAACCAAGTGCAAGAGATGAGATGTACTAAAGAGACTAGCAAAAGCCCTCAAGCACTTCCTCCAGTAAACCACACAAGTCTCCCTCCCTTTTATTGTCTTCCCCCAACCACAAAAACAACAAAATAAATGACACTGAATTTCCTACTTGTCACTTTTTTTTTTTTTCAGAGCAGCAGAAAAAACATGTTCAGAAGATAATAACAAGTCTTATTCTGACATACTTAATCGCAATATGCTGGAATGACAACTTGCATGCCACAAGCGATGTTTAGCACATCAGTATCACAGAATTCAGGTACTACAACCCACAAGTTCACCTACTTTTTTCCTAGGTGTCAGCACCTTCCCTATCCTCTGCCTCTAAGCAGATAAAAGACCTGTTATATACACCCCAGGTACTCCAGCGATGACAAGGACTTTTCAGATTAACCCTTCTCAAGAAAATGGGAAAGAAAGAACAGCAGTATTTTGTTAGATCTCCAGCATGGTCGTGCTGAAAAACAAAACTGGTAAGTCTTAGAGGCTTGAATCCAAAGGAATCTGAAAGTACCTATGGCTGGGCCAAGGAGGAAATTTTAGTTATTTACTACTTTTGCAATAGCCCTGTTTATGCATTTGTGTGTACTGTACTCTGGATTATCCCACAGTGCTCAGAGTTGCTAAAATAGCTTTCAAGTTCAAAATAACTATAAAGGTATTGTGGCACCTAATGGGCATTTGAAACAATTCAAATTGTAAAGCTTCTCCCTCAAGTCATCACTACATGCATTTGGATGTTTATTGATACTTGGACCTTTCACCTTCAAACCTGAAAATCTACCTGTAACTGTCATAAAGCTGTATCTTAAGGCAAAATCTTATAGGTTTTAAGGAAAATAAAGCTAAAATAGTTTTGAAAAGTAGCCCTTTCAAACTTCTAATTGTATCACTGCTGGAGAAACCTATAGATGAAACTGTTACATTCTCAGAATAAACAAATGAGAACAATTCTGTTTTCCGGTATTCAAATCCTATAAAAACAAGAAAGTACTGCCTTTGGAACACTTGCCTGTTAAGCCAATACAAACCCCAGTATCAGCTGCTTTTATACTTAAAGTCAGAAGTAGTATTGGAAGACGGAATTTTAGAAGAAACTGCTATAACGTCTAGTAAGAGGTTTCTAGAACTACACAGTTCACCCAAGAGAGTTCTAAAGAAACTCAAACATGAAACTGCCAAGTTGTACTCTAGTTTTCAACTCAGAGCTCAGCTACCAGTAAAAAGGCAAGTAATATTAGGAATTACTAGCATATGAGTTCAGAATATGAAAGAATATAATTCTGCTATCACGTAAATCTAATACACTGTGGTGTTGTACCCACAGCTTGACCACTCTTCTCACTGGATACAGATAGAGGCATAGAGAAGAGCAATGCATACGAACAGATATAAAGCAGCTTCTGTCTGGAACATCTTGGCCTCACTGAGACTGGGATGGTCATGAATCTCAGGGAGGTGGGAGCTGTTTGTCACTGTTTCTCACAACACAGAAAAACAAAGGTGCCTTTAATGAAAATATCAGGCAGCAGCTTTTAAATAAACAAAGGATGTATGTTATCAATCTAATTAAATTATAGAACTAATCAACACAAATAAGTTCTGATTTTCAAAAGGGAAAACTTACTCAATGCATTCATGGAAGAAAGGTCCCTACTGTTAAATACAACAGTCTGGATACAATGCCTGAGCCCCTTTTCACTCAAAGGAGAATATCATGGAACGAGTCACATACATCTTACCTAGTTCTTATATTATTTTCCAGTATTCTACCAAGTGCCAATGGGAACATGATGCTGGGCTGTATAGAGCTTTGGTCTGACCCATCACATTATGAAATATGTTACATATGTGCAGTAGGTTAATCTTGGGTGGCTGCCTCCTCTTCTTGCTTCGCCCTCTCTTCTCAGCTGTTGAGCAGGGATTGTTGTCCCTTAAACATGTTTTCACAGAGGCATCACCACCACCCTCAATGGGCTATGCTTTGACCAGCGGTGGGTCCGGTTTGGAGCCGGCCGGAGCTGGCTCTGTGCAACATGGGGGCGGTTCCTAGTCTCTTCTCACAGGGGCTGCATCCCCCCCTCCCCAGCCTTGCCACGTAAACCAAACACAGTATGTTCCTCCTAATGCTACAAAGATGATAAGAAGAGTACTTCTACAGATGGCAGGAGGATAACTCTCATGTATTAAGAGAAGGAAGGTATTCACAAAGGCCTAATGAGGCTGATCTCCCTACACACACTCGCTGCAGGAAAAAGCAAAAGATGTGCTCTTCTAGAGATGTCCTGGAGGAGCCCCTCTTTCCCCTCCCTACTGGAAACTCAAGAAGCCAAGGGACATTAGTATCACTAGGCTAAACCTAATCCTTGTGAGTAACCCTGTACACACGATCCCTTTTCTATAATGCTCAGAATACTTTGAATGAAAGGAATGTATGAGTGCAAGGTTTTAGGAGATATGAAAAGTAGTGATCTGTGCCCTTAATACTCAGGGCAAAATATTAGCTCTTTCCTAATATGATGTTAAAACTATCAGCATATTCTGCACAAAGCTGCTAACCAGCTCAGTATTTGCTAAAAATGAGACCATTTTCCCAAAGCCAGCAACTTCACCTAAACTCAGAGAGGTGATGGGGTTATTAAAAGGCCTGTATGTATAATTCAATCACTTTATCACTTAAAAGGAGAGGTAAAACACAGTGTTCCCTATATGTCTATAGTGAATGATGCTTAATTTTTTTAAAAAGTATGTTTGCATAATGGAGAAAACTACTATAACTTAAAAAAAGAAGACATCTGAACGACTGACAGAAAGTAGGAAAATTTCTGTGTGTTATTTCTCCATTCCATAATTCTGTTTCTCTAATTTCACACATATTTAGCATCTTGTCTAGAGGGCATTAGTGTATTTGGTGATGAGATGAAGGCAGCCTAATGCAGGCCTGGCAAGAACTCCCTGTCACCAGTCCTCCTGGGTCCAGAGATCAGCATTCTTAAAATACAAGGATTTGATAGAGTTAACACCATCCCCTCGAGCAGATGGTTTGGAACATTCTGTCAACGCCGCCACCGATTACTGCAAACAGATTCTCGTTACACTGATAGCCCCTCTGGGACCCCAGCAAAGCGGTGGCTAACCTCCACTCTGAGGTGCAAAACGTGCTGTTTGAGGGGCCCTGCTGAAGCCATGAGGATGCACATGCCTCTTCCAAACACAGCCACTGATATTTCCACGCTGCAACTCTGCAATGAACAGTTGCTTAGAATGGTAGTAACAGGTTTCAGTTTGTTATATTTTACGCTCCTCATTGTAGCCTTGCAAACAGAGACCATTAAATACCTTTTCCTTTTTAAAAAGAGTTTAAATTTTCACACCTCAGACTTGGGCAGTGCTGTCATTCCCTCATGCAGCTTCAGCTATCCTGCCTTCCTAGGCGGTAGCAAAACACTCTGAGCATCCACAGACTATTCTGAATATATGAAATATGAGATTATGTATTACATATTCATTAGCAATATTTTCCGCACTTCCTGAATAGATATGAGTCAGACTGGAATCACAGCTAACACCAAGGCAAAAAGCTTCTATAAACTTGCTCCAGTTTCTTACTAAAGTAATATCTTAATACATTAGCTTTGGATTACTCAAAATATTAGCTTACTTATTTGGCTCAATACTGACAAACAACACCAGGCCTTTATGGATTCATTACTGCAGGTCTTTTTCAGCATTGTAAGTCAGATCTAAATTTTTAAGTCTCTACTTTTGTTCTAGGAGAAGCTTGAAGCATCAGAGTTACCAAGGCTACTGTTTTGTCCCAAATTTTGTATCTAACACTACAATAGATACTGGTAACGGGGTGCAGGGCGGGAAGTCCAATTTATCTTTCCAGCTAGAAGTCATTCTACAAAGCAATTAACTGCTTTAAGGAGGAGTAACAAAATTAGGGATGAAGAACTGGTCTGAGAAAAATTGACACAAACTTTTTGTTCTGTCCCTCAGCTAGGATTTTGTACAGAACAGCCAGGCAAAGCTCATCAAATGAAAAACCAAGAGGCTTCCTCACTCATGCTCTGGCTGGGGTTGTATCGGGGACAGCAGACATATTCCCATGCATCTCAGCTTCCATCATAGTGGTCACAACATCTGCTTCTTCATGCTGGTTACAAGCTCGCTAAAGGCAACACTGGTCTGTCACACACATCTTGGAGCTTCCCTAATACAACGTCCTTAGGAGATTCTAGTGGCTTCTGAGATCTTTGAGGAACACACCAAGTGCCAGACTCTGAGCCTCAAGAGTGAGGAGGACTCAGATATTCATTAGGACTGAGGTGTCATAGCAGCAAAGTCCAAGGGAGCCACTGTTAGCTTCCCCAAAGCAAAATGATCAGGAAAGGAAACCCCTTGGCTCTCCTGAAAAGTACCACATCCAAGAAACACACACACGCTCTGACCCCACCTTCTACACTAAGGAGGAAAAGGTATCTTTTTGCCCCTAAGGAACCAGAGGTTTTTTTCCCTGGCTTTTTTCGGGTCTGCACCAACATGAGAGCAAGATATTTTAGTAAGTTAAAACCAAATATTAACAAAACAGATACTGGCATAAAAACCCTCATATCATGTGCAGAGTCACATAAACAACAGTATAGTTTTGTTTCCTTTTTTTTCTTTTTAAATATTCACTGACTGCACACTTCAAACCGAAACTAATAACCAAGAAATTGTCATTCTCTGGTGATAGTTCAACATCTTAACTTGATATCCTCAGTCTGACTCTAGCAAACAAATATCCACCAAAAAAGACAAGTGAATGTAAGTGAATTCCTTTTTGGCAATCCAGGCAGAGACCAATGGCAGGAAGGCTGAACAAGGTGGTCCTGCTGACACAAGGCTGAGGTATATTCGACAGGTTACACAGCTTGTTTGCATAGGAATTGTGTAGTTTGAGATCTTTTCATAAAGAAATTTTTTATACCATCAATTTCATTTTAGAACTTCTAAGAAAAAGTGCGTTCATTTGGCCTGGTTCAAGTTTACGTACTTAACTGCAAGCATTTGGACCACAGACCCTCCTTCCCCATCCAGGCACACAAATTTGATAAAAACCGCACCAAATAAATGGTAAGACTCCCATAGTGTCTCACCAACCAGAATCTCTGAGCATTGCTGTAATACATCACTGTAATACAAATAAAAGCAATTATCAGTAGAAATACTATTAAAACAGATGCTCTTTACAGTGGTATTTCAACAATTCTATTTATCACATCACCTCCACCAAAAACACATTCAAGTTTCAGCCTGAATAAAAATACTGCAGTTTTGTGTATAAAGATAAATTTCAAAATTCAAACAAGCCTATATTTTTTCCAGGCAGTTGGTGCATCTACATTTTATATTTGAGGCATTTTATTAGAGGAACAGTCCAGGAGGTTACAGGACAGTTGGTGTCATCGCTTGGGAGAATGAGCTTTCACCATCTGAGCAGGGTGGGTGACAAGTTACACAGCAACACCTGCTGGCAAATCTACAAAGGAGAACATGTCGGTGTCCCTTGCAGAAGCTGCACTTTGCTGGAGAAGTGATATTATCATAATCACCAGGGGCCCCATCCTGCAAAGCCTCACCCTAGTGCCTCCTCACTGTGTAATCTCAATAATGTGCTTGGATTGTGTAAGAAGATTAAAATGAGAAATAGAAACAAATACAAAAAGGGGCTTAAAAGAGGACGTATATACAGAAGGAGACAGGAATATAAGCAGTGCCATGGTGGCAATGCTCCTGACAAATTTACTAATAAGTGTTTGTAGGATTGGTCCTCATGAATTTAATTTGTAATAACAAAAAGACAATGTTTTTCAGTCACATTAGCTTGGACAATGGCTTTCATTAGAAAGGGTTACTGCCTCTTCCCCATTACACACTCTTTCTATGATCCTCAGAACACTGCTCTATTAAGATTTTTTTTTTCTTGGCTTTTTTTTGAAAATAAGAAAAAATTAACAAAGTAAAATTTGTTGACAGTCCCCCTAGCCAGCGCAGTGGTTGTTCTACCTATGGGCTGTCACATTTTTCATGTTCATTTCTGCAGGTGCTAAATACATGCTGACAACAACATATGTTACCCGTCTTAAACATGTGGTGTGTTGTTTTTTTTTTAAACTTGTAATTAAAGAGCACTCATAGCTTGAAAAGAAAAAAAAATACAGGTGAAAGCTGATTCTATCCAGTGTACTTAACATTCACTTACATTCTCATTCTCTTTCTTGTGATTTGGGTATTTCCCTAATGGTGCACAAGAAGAAAGGGGGGGGGGGGGGAGGGGGAAGAGAAAGGATCCTATCTTCCAAATAGTAGTTACTTAAAAATAATATCAAACAATTTTTGAAAATAACAGCATGCAGAATAAGCATTAGTCCTCTCCAAAATCACCCTTTTCCCCTTGTGTGTTCTCAACTGTATTTCTGAGCTCTCTTTTTGTTTATTGCATCTCTTATTTTAATCTCCTTAGTCCTGCCAAGCGTGCTATATGCAGTCTCCAAAGAAGTGTTTCCTATACATGCTGTTATACAATAGGACTCACCTATTCATCTGTATAAAAGTTGAACTTACCCAATTAATTATAGTATTATTATTTTTGCTTGTTTGATGTATCATACTATTACTCACTGAAACCTACGCACTGCTCTTCAGGGCAGCACAATATCAACAATCCACATATATACATGAGACGGGGAAATGGTATACTTCAGCATAATTTATCAAGTTATTTTATATATAACTGTTCTGTACAATATACCAGAATACCTTTGGTCACCTGAAATAAAGTTAGATCATGAAATCAATTTGAAATCTCTCTAGAAAATAAATCTGATTACCTGCATATCAAAAAAGATGTGATGGAGTATATTAAAATCAGGCAATGCTATTTCATGTATGATCAAACTACTACACACTTCGAGTATAAAAAAAAAGCTACATAAAAAGTTATTTTCTCAGCCTGTTCTACAAATGAGATGCAGTAGGTTTTAGTTACATCTATTTTAGTTCTAAGCAAGTTTAAGACATTGAGATGAAAAAAAGCATTTCTTTGCTCTCTCTGCAAAATTTCAACTTTATGATAAGACTAGGATTCCTTGCCTGAGGATAAAAAAAAAAAAAAATAAAAAATCTGAAGAGAACACAAATGAATTTACAGCACTTAAGACAAATTGAAGCACTGTTACTTCCCCTCCTCGTGGGTCTGCTGGACTGTGTAACAGCAGAGGCAGGCATTTTCATGCTTCAGGAAGGGAAGTCATATATACCACCAACTCTGATAAAGAGGTGAAGATGTGGCAGGATTCATTTTGGCACAGCACTACTGCAGTGTGCTGCAATTGATCTTAGGCTTCAAAGGTGGTGGGAAAATATTGTGCTGCTCAGCTCTAGGCATTTATATTTTTGCCAGTTAAAAAACAAATGAGCAAATATTTCAAATATTTCTCTTCATTGACAACTAAGCCAAAGAAAACTGACATGATGCAGAGCCAACTCACAGATGGGCTGTTTTAACTCAGACAGAACAACAATTTCAGGACTGTTTCATTAGTATTTTTCCTCAGACTCAGAATCACAGAACTTAATTTCTAAACCCAGACTACCCCACCACTTATATCTCTAACTCAAGTCTATCCTGGAATACAATTGAAATGAATTTTATTAAAGGATGCCTCCCCTCCAAAACCCCAAACATAAAAATCAGTCTTCTCAACAGTTAGCTTCAGACAATAGAAATCTCTTCTCAGCAGTAAAACACACTTACCATAGCATTGTAATGTTGAAAATTTTTAATTCATACTTAATTTCCTTTTATACCAGGACTGTGTTTCTACAGCTTAAAATGATCCAAAACTACACATCACATATATGAAGTCAGACATTTTATAAGGTAAAAAGATATCTGCTAAACAAATACATGCTTAAAGAAATAGATGTGTCAGTCAGCCACCAAACACACAGACTCCCCGTATTAAACTCTATGCAGAGTTCTCTTAAGTGTTAGATTGTACTCCAGCCCTTATAAAGGGTTAAAATACAGATGCTGTGAATGGAATGTATAATCCTTAAGGCCCTAGAGCATTAAGACATATCCGCTCCTTAGGGTCCATCTCTGTCCATAATCAATTTCTTCCCTTGGAGAACATTAATTGTCTCTAATGATAGCTTTCCATCAATACATCCTTGATCTTAAAAGGCCTGTACAGCTTTTTCCTTTATTCAATCAAATCATCTCTACAATTGCCCTCCTTTAGTAAGATAATACCTTTTAAGCCTTGTATTTTAATATAAAAAAATAAGAGGTAGCAGCAAATTCTAATGGAAGTGCTAACATTTGAGAACCAGGATGATGGCTTCCATTATCCTAAATAATGTTTGAAGATTACAGAAAGCACCGTGTTTCAAAAGGTGGAAACTAATCCCCCACTTTCAAATTATTCCTTGTACAAAAATCTGTTCTGACATTAGGAATTTTTGTGCCCCAACTACAGCACTGTATATTTAAATATTTGAATATGAAAGATAATTTTCAGCTCTGGAGGGGAAAAAGCAAATAATTACTATTTATAAGGGGTAAATGCTGAATAATTTGAGAAATTGACAACCTTAAACACAGAAGCCCTTTATTTTTTCATTCTGCGGTACATGGGTGGCTTAACTATTCACTCAAACCTCTAACTCCAATCAGAAGTTCCTAAAATTATTTAATTTCATGATGGCTCAAAAACTGAATCTCCTAGTGACCCAATAATGTGTCTTACTTTCCCCACCCCCTTCTCTTCCTTATACGTGCTTTTCAAAAGGTGTGGAAATTCAATTTTTTGCCATTCAACTGATTTGTTTCCATTCAACTAGAGGGTTTTTCTTGCACTTATTTATCTAGATTGCCCAGCACCAATCTGTGTTCCCACCCATATTCTAGCATGCTTTTGTGGGAAATGGCACTACTATTTATAATGGCTCAAGGACCTCAAAATGAAACATTAATGGTACGAAAGACCTCAAACCTTTCAAATCCTTTACTTATTTGTTTTTTTTNTTTTTTTTTTTTTTTTTTTTTTTTTTTTTTTTTTTTTTATATATCCAGCATGAGTGTGACAGAATTTTGGTGATGCCTATTTAGTATCATTTTTATCTAAGAAAGGCCATGGAGAAGCTTTTCTGCAATTGGCTGTCATCCACCATTGACTGTAATATTAGAGCCTTCCGCTTACTCAAAAATCATTGCACACACACAAATAAATAAATAAATGGAGATTTACAATCAGAAAACTGATGAAAGAAATCCAACAAAAATGAACTCTGTGGATTCTCTTTTCATTCTCACACAGGCACAAATATTACCCTGCCTGATGTTCATTTTACTATTTGGTATTTTGCAAAATATTGATGGCAAAAGCAGTAGGAGAAAAAATAATGCAAGGAATATGAAAAAAATAAGAAATATAGGCAGGTAGATACAGTCAATCCAACAGCTATCAAACCTAAACAAAACAAAACAGGAAAAAAAAAGAGAGGAGACCAGTTAACAACCTAGATAAGAGATGAAAATTGCCAGCGAGGCAGATCAAGTTTATTCAATGCCCTGATAAGCACCTATTTGCTCTTCCCCATAATGCTCTCTCAGTATTTATAAATTATCATTTAATTATGCTGGCAAGTGGTAATTGTCAAATAAAGCTCAGATAGGCATAAGCCCTCAGGCTGCACATGACAGAAAAATATCTGTTAAAGCTGGGCTGATTCACACGCTTAGGAAATCATTTCCTTTCTTCTTTTTATCCTTGCCAACAAATTATATGAACTGGCACTTTGTGCTTTGTAGGCATTTTGAAGTCTATGCAGATTACAGGAAAGAAAAATTAGTTGTTTCAGTATCTACCATTCCTAAATTATTCTGCTGATTTAAGACACCATGTTCTGTTTCAACAAAAGAGTGCCAAAGATCAAGGAATCAGAGCCTTCCTCTGCTTAGAATTTATGCCCAGGGTCACTTTCAATTGGGTAAATCAAGATTTGGGGAATTATTGAATACTGCGCATAATAGATTTGATACAGGGCAATAGTTAAAATATGACGTTTATCCCATTAGGATAGAAACACTAAGAAATATTTTTTTTAAAGTCTCTTACTATTTAGATTCAATTATAGACCTATTAAACATTCTCTGATATACACACACTCCGATACAGACACAGGCACCCACAGATGTGAAGAATTTCTTAGTTTTTAAAGCATACATATCCAACTATTAAAGTCTATAGAAAAAATAGATGGGAAAGAGGTTTAGTGCTAAATAACATTACAATCAGGCTCTAGGGAACTTTGACCTGGAATGTGTGTCTGAACAACAGAAGTATCAGATTTAAGGTACATTGCTAGAACTTTTGCTATCGATGTCCCTACCAGATCATTACTGCCAAAAAAAGCACCAACATTCTGGTTTTTCTCTGTACAGTTACTGTTAGACAGAAACTCAAAGTGACAGAGAAGTAGTATTAGCATATGAAGTCTCTTCCCCTGCAAGTGCAATACTGGATGCTACTTTATATGTGTACTTCTGTGCAGGATAGGTCCCTTCATCATTAAAAAATTTCTGAGGTACTTTGGTTTACCAGAATGAGCCCAAGACAAGCCTCAGTCTCCCCTTTCTTTGAACCTAAGTCTATGTGTGTATTTTTTTTTTCTCTCCTTCATCAGTAGAGTTCAATAGAATTTCTCTTGCATTTTTATGCATAGTCTAGACACAATTAACTTATATTCAAATCTGAGCTGTTATTAGTTAGCTGATGTCATATATGAGGCTTCTATCTATGATACTGGTATATCCTCTATTGTCTCAGGCCAGTCTGAAGAAGTCACTGATCCTTCTGAATCTTTCAGAAGCAGCTTGCTGATAAAGGAGGTTAGAATTTTTCAGAAAAATCTATTTTCCTTTCAGGCTATCAGTAACCCCCAGCTATTACCATAGACAGTATACAGTTACCATATACTCAGTACACAGTTTGCAACTGCAATAACACTATTTATTATGGCAAGAAACACTGGGGGAAACGAGGGGCTGTACAGGACAGTATTCTAACTTGAATGGAATAACTTATAATTTACAGGTTTCATGTCTTCAGTCAGTGAGCAACACCGTGTATGGACTGCTTCACACAGATACTTCCTGTTGCTTCAGAGCAGCTGTAAAAGCGTTGCTCAACAACAAGCCTTTTCTCATTACTAGAATGATCTACTGCCACTTCCCCTAGTCTCATGAAACACATCATCCTCCTCAGGATACTCACACGGAGAATTAGTACCCCAGGGGTTAGATAATACATAGGCTGGCCAAGCAGTGTAATTCACAGGTTATACCAGATGTTCAAGTAGCAGGTAGCCAAAAAGTATTTACTGGTGCTGTTGCAGCCAGAACAAGATTGTGTCTTATAGTCAGCCTAAGCAGCAAAGTAGATAATGACGCTCGTATGAACAGCTTTTAGCCATGTTGATCTACCACAGAAGCTACTGCACAACTACATAGTCTTAAATACACACACTATAGTTTTGAAGCTCCCTACCAATTCCCAGAAATAGTCATTCTACCAAACAACATGCTTCACACATTGAAGAAAAAATAAGAAAAACTCAAATAGGAATGCTTCTTCGTATACAGATCCTGCATTCAGAAATTCCAGACATTAATTCCTGCAGAGGAGCATTGCATCCTAGCACCTGGCTTATAAGTATGGTGAATCAATGCCAAATCAGAAATTTATTCTCAAGAATATTGCTATAGGACAATCTGGAGAACTTTTGCCTTGAAAGCTTTGCTTCTGATCTGCAGGAGCAAACTAGCACATCGGCTGCAAAGTCATCAGAAGATAGACCATCGCTGAATCTATCAGTATAAAGGCTTTAGGATCTTGGATGTGAACATGATTCTATGTTTTTTTTCTCCAAAGGACTATAAAACATATAAATTAATTTGTTTGGCAGCATTTAGTTCAAGTAGTATTTTCGCAAAAAAAATACATTATTTTCACTAAGTATCACACTGAATTTTGCATCAATTAAAGAAAAAAAGGATATAACTGCTTTCAGAACACCAGAATACTCAAGTAACTGTAAGGAACTATTACTCAGTTGACAGAGAAAGACAATACAGAAAATTTTGGTGAGCTCTAATACTCTGAAGTAGGTTTTGTGCTAACAGCTGGCCAAAAAGTTTTTCCCTCTAAATAACTTATTTTTTTCCTGGAAATCATTTCATACTAAGACTAACCTCCATGGAAGAGTTAATATACTAAGAGTCTTTTCCAACATAAATTATTCTGTGATTCTAAGATTGCAGAGAACTACATACCAGACTGGGATGTGAAAAGGATCATCTCCACACATCAGCAGTATTTCCATTCTCCTTTCACTAATTTGGGTTTTGCAGGTCTTTCCACATACTTTTTAGAATTAGTAGACATTCCATAAACAGGAAAGTAGGAATCAACTCACCTTTCAAAAATATTCTGCTTATCTACACATACTTGTTGACATCTTTAGTCACAAAGCTGAATGTGGAAAATGCATCATATTGCCAATCATAAATAGCAACACAGGGAACTCGGAAAGCTTCTGCTCTAGGGGAAATCTGCAAACCCACAACCTTTTCTGTTAGTAGAGTATAATGCTGTTGCTGTCAGAGTTCTTATGTTTATGAGCCTTTGCTTATACAATAATATTTTGTTGCATCTACACAGCATGTAACATTATCTAAAGTTACTACTGTAACTCTATCCAGAGAATGACAGCGTGAGAAACAGTCCTGTACTGCATAAATTACCACCGATACTGTTCAAACACATGAATTGGTATTATAACAGACTTCCAACCTGAAGCAAAAAATACCTGACAGCACACCTCTATTGGTCAAATCTAGCTTCCACTGAAACCATCTTTTCTCTGGTCACAGATAATATTGTAGCTATAGTTGCTGGGAGACTTTGCTTCTGAAGTTCTCATAGTTAAGATTAAGAATGAGAAAATTACACATGGCCTAATATAATAAAATTTGATATTCAAATCTGTATGGATGATTGGAAAGAGACTGCTGCTGTTGTTTCTCATCTTGCACGACAAAACTCCACCTATATTACGGCATTAGTGACTTCCTATATTTTAATTTGGAAAGAACAGGTCACAAAAATCTTGTCACAACTACAGGTTGACTTAAAATGGTCCTGTGTCTATAAAGTATGATGAGCCCTGAGCATTTTTCTATTATCTGAATTGAATACTCTGTGGCATCCTTACCACAGAATTCTGAGAACAGTTAAATACACAAGCTGTAATTCCACTTTTATTTGTTATTTTTAGAGTAACTTCTAGAGTCTTGCTGGGTTTTATATCAAGTTCAGTAGGACTTTTCGTTACGTGATACCCCAATAAGAACCAGAGGTCAAACTGCTTGGTTTTACAGACTCAGGATGTCTTTGCCTTTGGTCATATCCTTTGCACCCAGTGCAGTAGTTTTAAATTTTCAGTTTTAAATCCGTTTTTCAATATGTTGGTTCAGTTTTCATTTAAATCATCCAGAGAAATTAATAACATTGTCATCTTAAAGATAGCTTAACACATCCCAGAAATTTATTTATAAAACTCATGAGAAGATAATAAAAGGTCTTCCTGAAAAATCATAGTGGATTGGGAAATGTGGATTGACCAGCTATAAAAGTAATTTCTCAATAACAGCTATACTCTTCTTTCAGGGACTTTTCTTTATGAAAATATTTCATCACATATATAAACAGTGATTTTTAGTTTAATTCTGCTCTTACCAAACCACTTTGAAATCACATCAAATACACATACCATGAGAACACAAAGATTGCATCCAATTTAAAATGAAGTCAGACCTACATAGTTGGATCTGAAAACTCACAGAAATTCTGTGAAAATCCAGATGTAAATTTTATAACTCAAGCCCATCTCATTACTGGAACAGCATTAACGAGATATTTCTCTTTACCTTCCATAGGTTCCCTGCTGATTTCCTAGGTCAACCTAATAGAACCTTCATGGTCTATATCATGGCAGCAAGAGAAGGCGTATGTTTTTTTTTCCTCTGGTAACTTTCTGGAAGGACTGCTTTGAAAATGCTGACATAGCATGAAACTGCAGAAATGCAAATATGAATTTTCCTTAAAAATTGTTTCTCTGAAAACATTCAGGAGAAAACAGTGTGCCCTATTCACTGGGTAATGACTTATTCTTTAGGGGCACTTTAGGGAGAGAGATCTTACTACAAAAATAAGTCTCTCCATTTTTAATCCCTAGTTAAAATTAGGCTGTTGAAAACTGGAGTTTAACTAGTTTATGACACAAAATTTTTAATTTACATGGATTAAAAAATTTGTATGTGGAAAAGTGGTGCTATCAATTAAACTGGAAGTATGTACTGGAATATCGGTTTTCCTGGAAACAGCAGGTATTTTGACATACATTTATATTCAGCATCAAGTCAGCATATACACTGTAATTTAATTAGTTTCCTTGCTCATGGAGCAATTTATTTTTTTCTTCAGAACTCATTTTTTATTTTGCTTATACACTCCTCCCATTATAGTAATCCAAGCTCCCTTATACCCATTCTTGAAGGGCATTCCCAGGGGGCAAGAAACAGCATGTGCCATGACTACTACTAGAAAACAGAGCATGCCCACTGGCTGGCCACTTGCTGCCAAAAATGCTACATAAGGTTTCAATCTGCCCATCTTTGCCCAAGTACAGAAATCAGTTTGGGTTTATTTATCTTGCCACCAATATTCACAAAACTTTTAGGAACACATGTATTTGATACTGCTGCATTTCTTTCAAATCTTGTTGAGTTATCCAACAAGTGTCAAAGGTACTGGGCAGAAATATGGACAGACATGGGGAGAGGTAGCATCACTGCATACAGTAAACCAAGCTACAAGTCCCTAAGAGGTTCACATCAAGAGATCTGGAATCAGCTTCTTGTTTTGTTATTTATACTGTGAAGATTAATCATTTGAATTTATAAACTGCTGAGAGACCCCAAGAAAGAAGATGCTGTGAAAGTACTAAGCATGTTTATCAGTCTGTCCTTGTTCAAAATAGAGCATACATAAACAAGTCAGACAATGAAGGCATCCTTTACGAGCACAAAGCTGGGATTCCTGGCCTCCTGTGCAGAATTACATCCACAGTGAGGTAACCTGAACAATCACGACTTTTTCCTCTCATGGAGACAGGCACCATTCAGGTCAGGCAGCAGACTGGAGGCTAAGGACATTTAGGATGTTCATGGCATGCATTGCATGTTTTTTACTGTTTCAAGAGATCTAAAACGTCCTAAAAGTAACAAAGCACATATTTCTTTTACTAAAAAGCAGCCATTGTCTAGTCCCACTTTCTCTGAAGGGTGTTAACTTGATATGTGTGGACAAGGATAAGCTTTGTTTTAATTTAAGATATTAGGAATTTTCACTGGTTTGCATAGAACCATAGAATCGTTAAGGTTGGAAGGGACCTTTAAGATCATCGAGTCCAACCATTAACCTAACCTGACAAAACCACTTCTAAACCACACCCCCAAGTACCACATCTACCCCTTTTTTTTTTTTTTCAAAAACCTCCAGGGATGGCGAATCCACCACGTCCCTGGGCAGCCTATTCCAATGCTGGATAACCCTTTCAGTGAAAAATTTTTTCCTTATGTCCAACCTAAACCTCCCCTGGCTTAACTTGAACCCATTTCCTCTCGTCCTCTCACTTGTCACTAGGGACAAGAGGTAAGTCCCCATCTCTCTACAACCTCCTTTCAGGTACTTGTAGAGAGTGATAAGGTCAAGTGACCTTAGTCAAGTGAGAGTGATAAGGTCATGATGAAGGATAGGGTGTGGCCAAGAGGAATTTCCACAGGTCTTCCGGTGCTGCTGGCATAGCTCAGCACAGCCAGCAAGGAGGACTAAAGCATGATGGAAAAGGATCTTAAGCAAAGGTGCAAGACAGCCTCAGAGAAATGTCGAGTCATCCCAAGAGAAAACACAAGAGATGTGTGTGTGAGGTGAGGTGGTTTGGGACTGAGACTCCCTTGTCAGGTTAAAGGATGTTATTACCTTGCACCTTCACAAGGAAGTTGCACACTGTGTCCTTTAAGCTAGGATCTCCTCTTGGTGATTATTGTAGCTTCATGAACAGCAGGAAAAAACAGATTTNTCCCACCCTCCATGTATTTTTCACATAATCTATTATATTATTTAGAAAGGTATTAATGAGTATCCTGCAATTACCACAAACCTAAATGATGAAAATACATAAAATATAGTTAGGAAACTGTTGCAATTTGTCAAGATTCCTTAAGGAAAAACTATTTATTACTAGTTAGAAAGTACTTGAAGGATAATACAAAACAACTTCACAATTAAAACAAAATTTAATAGCTCCATCAGGTATTCTCTAACATATATCTGATTTTTTTACTGTTGTAATTGAAAAAAGATTTCCCCCCTCACAATTATACACTAACAGCTACATGGAAAACATAAAATATGAAGAATTATAATTAATTTTGAAACTATTGTTTCTATAAAATTTTTTGTACCCAACTTAGTGTGCTAGAAAAATTATAGCACTCATTCTGTGTATATCGCTTTTAACATTTCATTAGGAAACTCTACTCCACTGCCAATACGGCAATATTGAAGAAGCTGTGAGATTTCTAATGCAGCTTTTCCATTGTAAAAAATACAAAACTGTGATATTTTCTCTATCACCTACTTCCTACATTATTATATAATAGGATATTTATTAGTGTTCTTCAAACACATTCTGTGCTGAACTCTTGTCTTCAATTAAATATTCAAAGAAACCGTTAAGATTATCCAGTCAGATCTCTTCTATAGTCTGGGCCATATAATTTCAGTTATTCCTGTACTGAGCCAAATAACATGTGTTTGTGACTGCCTCATCTCTTTTCTCTAGAGACAGTGCATTTTCCTTTCTTTTCCATTAATAACCTGATTAATATATCTTCTTCTTCACTCAAGTTTGGTTTTCATTGTGACATATCATTTTGCTTCAGTAGGTAAATATATAAAATGTATATCCAAAGTCAGGTTTGAAAGCCATGTAACAACTGACCTATTACAAACAATGGGTCTTCTATAGTGGATAGCTTTGCCAGGATTAGTGTGTTTCGATGAGATAATCAACTATGCATTTTGTGACCAGCTCACTCACATCCTGGCAAAATGATCTTGCTGGGAGGCAGACTGCATGCTTCACTACCAGGAAATGGACAATGACAGATAGTCTGCATTTCCATTTACACGTATCCTTAATTGTTGTCACTGAAAAAGACGTGCCAGATACTGACACAACAGATCATTCAAAATAAGTTATGTATTCATGTTAAGCGTTATTTATCTAGACTGCAAAGGAAAACAAATATTGCTCTTTCTCCCCCCCTTCCTAATTAGCCGATTGTTTCAAATGCTTTTTGTTAGGGATTCAGCAATTTATGTTCTTTAAGCTTGTCATAAAGATAACGCTTATTATGAACTATGCTAAGAATACAGTCCTAATTCAGATTCCTTTCTTTTCTGGCTACACCATAATGAAGATGTTTGCAGGATTCATTTATTTGATTCAGTCCAGGGAACCTCATGAAATGTATTTAAAAATAAACACAATAAAACACCCATGCTCAAAACATCACTGGCATTTTTTTGTGTGTGACATCCTAATAACAGTGATATGGAGTCCTGTTAAAATTTGGTAAAAGAAAAAAAGCTGCATTAGCAGATAGGAAATTGGAAGAGAATAATCTAGCTAATGCTATTTAAGAAAAGCTGAAAATTCTGCTATAAAACAACCTAATTAAGACAGCTTTTAAAAGGTAAACAAAAGAAACCCCCAAATCCCTACAGATTATAGATAATAAAAGTAACTTCTTAAAAACAATTGCATAATGAAAGATAGCAATTTCTAACACTGGAAACCCTCTGAATAAAATTATTTTGTAATATAGTGATTATTACTATTATTTTTAATAGAAAGGTTTCTGGTCTTTCATTTACTAAGCCAAGATCACTCATCTTGACCACATCACGAAGGGAGCAAGGACTTCTTCAGCAAGGGAGAGGAGTCAATCTTCCAATTTGCCCTTTCCAAATTTCTCAGTGACCACAGTTTCATCAAAACCAGAAATTCACAAATGTACTGAAGATGCTAAAGTAGAAAAGTCTTACCAGCCTGAAAACAGATCTAAATTAGTTTATATAATGCATGGAACATAGTAGAGAAACATGATGTACAGAAAAAAACCTGCTCTGTATTAATCAAAGCCAGTAAAAAACCCTTAATGCTTTTAAAAAAATATAACCTAGTTTCAATACATACTCGCCACAGTTCTGATTTTACACTATGTTTCTTGGGTAAAATAGCTTTTCATGACAATCAGTGAAACAGCCCATTTCCACAATTTCTTACAGCCCAGCAGGCAGGCCTACCTCTGCAGCCTTGCTAATTATGAATCCTTTCTGTGATGCTAATAGATTATTCCACTTTGAATGAGCATCCAAAATTATTTAGTAACACCTTGTTTAATATGACAGTTTTGTGATTTTACATATGAAATAATTAATTTGCTTAAAAATGTGTAAACAATTAAAGCGCCTTCACTTGTGGTATCAGCTCTTTTACCAGCATAAGCAACACTGTGGGCAAGTAATTCATTTCTTTGTGTTTTTTGTTTTGTTTTGGGGGTTTTTTGGTTGGTTGGTTTGTTTTGGGTTTTCCTGACAATTCAGCCAACATCAGCTTAACTACATCTCCACCAGGTCAGTACACACAGGTAGTATGGATGTGACAACAGATAGCAATTCAAATGAATTTTGTATATTTCCAGCATAAACATACAGTCAGCATCAGTCTCTAGCAGGTTCCATGCCTGAATAAGTAAATTGTTTTTCATCTTTAGAAAGTGAAAAAAGAATGCAGCTTAATTCAGATTTGTTTTTATTCCCACCATCTTTTCGTTTGACTGTAAAATCCTTATTCTTTCACCACAGTACTGGCCTGACTTCAGAAATGCTAAGTACCTATTCATTCTTCAACCTTTCAAAAACCAGATTTCTTACAAAACTGTTCAGGCATCTAACTTCACATATGTACGTTCTTGTTAACACATCAGCCATCTCCGAAAACAACAGCTTCCATAATGGACCGTTACACTGGTTAATCCAGTTTCTGTTTTATTGGCTTGAAGCTGATTGTGACCCATTCCAAATTACCTGAAAAAACAGATAACCCCACTTTGTAATCATTTGCACTGTATTACATAGCAGAATGAAAGGTTTGTAACTGTAAAGTTCTTAGAGAAATGAATAATATAATAGCATTAATATAGAAGTACAAGGCTTAGATTAGAGACTACTATATTCTCATAGTCATATAGATGCATTTTGCTCTCCTGTCACTTAGCAATCCCATTTCAATGAAAGATGTGGGAATTAAAACCTCTTGGAAAATCAAGCCATTAACCCTTGCCTCAGTTTACCCTGTTATAGTATCTTATGGTAAAATATAGATGTATTTTACAAGATTGCATTGAAGAATACCTTTCTTTTTTGTTGTTCTCTTCTAGTGTTATGGAAAAAACTTTTGTAGAGTACTTAAACATACTCTAGGACTTCTAAATTGGTCTGCTTCCAGCTTCCTGACCCTTTTCAAGTGACTTCAAATTCCCGTGCCATTTCAGAATTAACCTAGGGAAGGAATGATGAGTTGATCAAACCATATCCCTGGCACACCTATGTCACTCAACAATTTGATACCTGGTGGTCCCTAGACTGTTCAGGTTACATATCTTTAGACTGCTAAGGATAGGACAATTAATTTTTACTCATTAGTACAACTAAGTATTTCCCAATGTCACAAACATCATCAAAGAAGTTAATGATACTGAAACTCTACGGGAATTGCCTTTATCCATTTACTGGTCTGCATAAAGATCATTAGGACATGCCAGCAAAGGATGGAGGCCAATGTACAGATTTGCCTTTACCGACCTTCCTAGAACCTTTAGATCAAAAATTTTCTACACACAGACAACCTCACTGTAGAAGATGAAAATCTTTTTCTCTATGTCTGGCTTCCATAGCACCCAAAACAGAAACCAACCACACTTTGACGTAAGAGTGCTCCTTTGCAGCACAGCCCCTCTTGATCCACTGAGGTAAACCAGACTGCAGGACACAATCGCTACAAATCCCTTTTTGTAATAGGTTGTCACAAAGGCCAATTAATGGCACATTATTGCAGGCCCGATATTCCATTTAGCAGACAGCTGCATACTGATTACAATATAGTTATGATATTAATATAATTACACATTCTATATATAGTAGGCATTTTATAACATACAACAACGTAATATTGCCACAAAAGACAGTCTGGAGTAGAAGTCCTGAAAGTATGCGCAGCTATTTTTTAATTTATTTTCCTAGCCTGATTTTCTCACTGTTGTGGCTACCTTGATTATGTTGAGGTAAAAGGCAACACTCACCCAGGCAAGGTCACAAGAGTCCTTTATGAGAAAATAGCATACCACAACCCGAATCACAACTGGCAAACTCGAGGCAATCCTCCATCGGAACCAGACAACTCTCCAGTGGTTTAAGGGCAGAAAGCACCAGAAAGGTGCGGGGCTCCAGACTCCTCAAATATGAGCATGCTATCTCTCCAACACTCTCGGGCTGACTACATCAAAAACAAGAGAACAACTCCACGAAACAAACTCTCATGTAATTCCCCACATCATTACTGATGGGCTAACCAAGTAATCTAAAAGCATTTCCCCATTCATTTAGCTTTGCGTAAAATACCCAAGCCCTTACGGTGCAAGAACAATACAAATGAATAATCAGGGGTATTGATTTCATAATGATTAATGGATATTGTACAGTATCTTTTTGCACTCTGCTTTCCTTACACAGTCAAGGCTTCCACTAACGTCACGGGGAGTTTCTTCACTCAAGAATACTGGACTAGGTAATTGGTTTTGGACTTAAGGGCATCTTGCTCCATTTGTTTTGTGCATAATAAAAGCTTATACTTGTACAGTAATTTAGCATTTCTGAATAAACAAAAATTGCAATTCATAATTCTCTATCTTCTTGTCCTTGTTTCTTTAAAAAAAAAATAAAAATGAGTCACTGTTGTTTAATCCGATAATTATGCAAACACTAAATCTTACACTGGAGGAGAAAATGTTAACACATATTGAAAAACCAAAATGCGTAGAACTATAATCTGTATGATAAAATGCATTACTCTGTTTAAAAGGATTGTTTTACAGAAGCAATTAACAATCAGCAATCATATAGTTCAGACCGGTGTTTTGATGCCATCTGTTGGAGTAAGTCTTCACATTCCCTAGAATGAAGCTATAATTTTCCGTTTATGATTTCATTAGATGCATAGAGTATAACAGCTACAAAAAAAAAGAGAATTTCACCAAACACTTTCATTTTAGAAAGAGCTGCTCTAAACAGTTCAGTTTGACACAAATCTTTTCCTAAGAGGACAGAAAGTTAGTAAATTTGCAGCCATTCCCAGAACTCAGTAACACATTCTAGTGTTTAAAGAAAAGTTTCAGAAGACTTCTTTCCTATTAGCAAATTTATGAAAAATTTATTTTATAAATATGATACATTTCATTTCACTGGAAAAGTGTAGTAGAAAGTACTCAGAAAAACAGTAGGTTTTGCTCCTTTCTAAAAAACGTAGTGATGTTTTGCCAGTGGAACAGAATATGTCCCACAAAAATACATTTTCCCATTTTATTAATTCATTAAATACTTGATAAAATCTTTGGGGGATTTTTAATACACTAGGGGGAGCTCGATCACTACATTGTACACAAACAATTAGCTGAAAGAAAGTTTAACCCTCTAAGAAGATCTTGTAAGAATAGTCTCATAAACATCTCTAGATGATACACACACATATTTCTCTATGACAGCACTGAAGTCCCACAATATACCAGGGAATATTAAATAATAAAAGCCATAGAAATAAATTAATATTACACTTATTAGTTATTATTGTTTTATTGTTTATGATTACAGAGACTGCTCTAGTGTATCCAGAAAAAAACACACCCTTAAAAACAACCTAAAATAATACTCCTTTTTCTCCCTGTACCACACATCATGCAGATTCACCTCTGTAATACTGGCCACTACACTATTAATTCCACAATAACATAAATAAGCAATGCTGCTACACTAAACACTTTACTGCTACCTTTTTCTTTTGTGTTACTATTCAGCAATTACACAGTGTTTGGCTAAGAGTATAAGAAAATAAATTCTGATTTTACATATCATGTGCCTGCAAATTTTAGTCTTCTAAAATGCATCAATTTGTAAACTTTTCATTTTTAAAGACTCTAATCAGTTTACTCTATTACAGCAGGAAAATCTCTTTCCTAAAAGAAAAAAAAGATCTGATCGGGTAAATCATTATTTTAATTGTTGATTCCTTTCAAGTATTATGCTGAAAATTGCCCACTCAGCTGCAGCTTTCAAAATCAAGAACAAACTAGTATATATGGCTGTAAAATTTTGCCCAACTGTACAATCTTCAAAAAAAAAAACCCCAAAACAAAAAACCAAACCACCCCAACAACTCCAGTTCCACAGATGTCAATGGGATTCCTAAAATGAGGCAAAACTATTTATGAAGGGTTAAAGGACCACCAATAGCAGGTGCCAGACACTGAATTTCAGATGCTGAAAAAGAATAGCATAGTATCAGAGCACTGTGCTCAATCTGCTATGTCTGAAAACAATTAATTTATTTAAAAATAGGTTCCTAGTAATGCCAAGGATCTCTTGTTCAAATAAAGACCTGATTATTCACTCCAAGAAGTCAAATATAATCCAAACTTTGCACATGACTGAAATTAAAGTCACTATATATAGGGGAAATTTAGTCTTTGTTCTACTTGTAAGCATATATTTATTTTTTTTTTTAAAAACCTAGGACTTTGAAAATATAGTATTCTCATTTGCTTGGCCTCTTTTCATTTGTATACTCAGTTATCTTTGTTTTCTTTTGCTATTTGTTTTTATTGTATTTATTGTTATAACTGTCCAGACTAAAATGTTTTTCTAGAATACCTTTTGCAAGAACCAGATATTTGACAAAAGTGCTTTAACCTTATTCTTTTAAATAAAGGAATGCATTTTAATACTAAAAACCACTAGTAAAGGTAAGCAACAATAAAAATATTTATCTTACCAACAACAATTTTATTTTACTATTTTATATCTTCTTCTTCTGCATTCCTTACTCTCTATTCATCATATTGATTTTTATTTTTTTTACTTCCTCCCATCCCCCAGCAGGAGAGGAGCTTCCCTTCCCTGGATATGTCATGTCATTAGCATTTCCGGTTAAAACTCCAGTAGAAACTCGTAGACATTGCTTTTCAAATCATTATTTAAAGATGCTAGAGGGAAAAGGGAAAGGGCAAAAAGGCCATGGACTGAGATGCACTCTGGTCTGGCTTGGTCATCCCAGGACTGCAATGACAGAAACATTAGTGGAAAAAGGAGTACAAAGTGGTTGTGCAGCAGATACTACCTCTTGATTAGAAGCAATGTCTTACCAGGTTGTTTTCTTTATAAACCAAGATTCAACTCCAACATGAATAGTAACACCTATCTCCAACTGTGACCCTTAAAATCTAACGAAAAGTAGATTTGATCTAATCTGTGTGGTCCAGAAACAAGTCTGACATCAGAGAGAGATGCTGAGAATATTCAAGAAATGATACAGCATTTTACTCATGAATATGAATTG
Source organism: Ibidorhyncha struthersii (assembly GCA_013398815.1). NCBI lineage: Eukaryota > Metazoa > Chordata > Aves > Charadriiformes > Charadriidae > Ibidorhyncha > Ibidorhyncha struthersii. The sequence goes on along the minus strand of VZSZ01008417.1, from coordinate 537,486 downwards.
ACACCTATGTGAGAAGGAATCTGTGGAACTCTTCAGACCAGTGTTTCCCTGGATAACATCTCTCCATGGCCCCCACAGTGTGTTATGCTGACAGTTGCAGAAATATTTGCATTAGAAAGTACTTTTAATTCTTCTGAAAAATTATTAAAAAATATTATGTTACTACCAGTACTTTTCCCAAACTGCAAATACCCTATATGCATATGTGCTGTTTGGTATCTATGCATTTTATACTCATTGCTGTCCTGTCCTAGCTCCTCTACACTGCAAGAAACTTTTCTCAAATTCCACAGGATGCACACATGCACTATATTAAATCAACAAGCTAGAAACTTCAACAGAAAATCATGTACTGATGCCAAAGAAGTAAAGAGGAAAATATTGATTGGAATGACCAATACTTTTTCCTGTGCTTAATCTAGTGCAAAAGGAAATGTTTCTAATTTCAAGAGATCTAATGTTTGACTGATTGAACCTATCACCTTTCTTCACTAAATAAAAAAAAAAGAAAAAAAAGGTAATTTTCATGTCTTAACTCACTAGCAAAAATAAGTAGTTGTTTAGTATAGTAAGCACATAGACAGCAGGCAGTACAGACATCAATTCAGATCTTTTTCTAGGACAAAATACAGAACAATAAGGCTGATCCTTCATTGAAATTATTTCCCACCCGCCCCCAGGCACTGATAATTCTGTGAATTATTGAATAAACTAATCATGCAGGTGTTACTACTGCAAGATTTTATTTATTGTATAACTCATCAAGAAATGTCTTGGGCGTGCTCTAACTCTGTTGAAGACCTAATGTTGTAGAGAAGCAAATACTGATAATATCTATCATGACAATGTTATACTGCCCAGCTACTCAGAGAAGTTTTGCAACTAAAGCAGCTTAAGTTCTTTGATGAAACAAAGCACAGTATTCACTCTGCGGTTCCAGAATTAGGAACTTCTTACAGAGTAAGAGTGATAAACAGCATGTAATTAAAAAAGCTATTTTTAGCAAAGGTTTGAAATTATGGATAAAAAAAATCACTATTGAAAACATATTTTGATTCTAGCCTGAATTTCAGTTCAGTTTGGAACAGTGGCCCCTGTCTGTTAAGCATCCTTTACCAACAGTAAGTCTTGGCTATCAGTAACCTCCCATGTAGCTTATTGCATACTGACCAAATTACTTTTGGGGGAAGGAGAGGGACACATTAAAAGATTAAACTTTTTTAAGAAAAATCTCATTTTTTAAGCCAAGTTAAAAAAAAATCAAAACACCACAACACACACAAAAACCCAAAACACAACTGTATAAAGTATTTCAATAAAGCTCTTGCTAAGACCATTTATGAGACAATTGCATTAGTAATTCCTTACTCCTAGAACTATTCACTTGTTGATATAGCCAAAGGTTGTTCTCAATGCCTTTGCATCAACATTAACCAGGAGATCAGGTTTTGATGTTTATTTAATATTAATCTAAAATACTTTGGGGAAGAAAATGCTTCCAGGGATACAGCCCTACAATTTGCATTCCTATCCCACAGAAACTACTATTTTGAGAAAACAGTGGTGCATTATCTTATAGTGAAGCCCTGCACAAGAGTGGAAATTTTTATAAACTTCTACTGTGAATACTTTATGTTCCAAATTTTCCTCTCGATTTCTTGGTTAACAAGGAGATGAATAGGAATACCTGCTCAATGTGAAGAGTATTACAAATGCCCTCTCACATACTCCACGCTGCTTGCCACCATACTGTTCTTCTAGAACAGATCTTTATAGGTATTTAATGCTGGGTCATGTCAAATTAAATACACTCTATCATATGGAGCATTGCTCCTTTATGATATCCACAGTTTCTAAGTTCTTATTCATTGTTTACAAGTTCTTGTAAACGGAAAGAGGGTAGATAACAGGCATGGGTAATAAAAACTACTCACACGTATATAAAGGAAGGGATGGAGCTGGACAAAATACCCTACGCACTAGGTGGCATTTCACTGCAATATGAAGGAAGGTATAATTTAAGGTAAGTGGCAGCATTTGTATGCTCTCCTCTTTTCCCAAGTTGTGTTTGAGAAGTAGAGAAAGTAGATACGCTCTGTCATTACTACCTAGATATAGAAACATTGAAGCCTATAAAGAAATCTTCTGCATCTAATGACAAAGAAAAAAAAAGACTGAATATAAAACTTAAGCTACCTTTAGGCTATATGTGTGGACCATAAGAAGCATATTTATGATGTACAAGTAGCAGTGCACATAATTACTTTTGCAAACCACAGAAATAAGAAAAAGCGCATAAGCTACTGCCACAACAGGCATGATCTATTCAATATATTATGAGTAGAGGCACGTTATCTTCAAAGGCAATGTTTGACAAACAACAGGCCAGAGGTTCATTTGAATTAACCTCCGATGAAAGTCATAGGTGTCACACAAGGATGCGGCACTTGCTTATTTCCTCTTCCTCTCAACCTGGACAGCTCCTAAATGAGGCCAATGGTTTTATTTTAGTAAAAGCAAGGTTCCAAATGAACTTTCTTGTCAGAAGGAGACTCTGACAATTTTTACTAATAGGAGCAAAAGGAACAGGACAAAAGAGAAAGATCTAACTTTCAATTTTTTAATAGAATAAGAATAAACTGCTTAGAAGCTTTCACAAATTTTAACACCGTACCACACTGCAGCATCTTGAAGCTTCATCGACATGACTAGCCATGTTATCTTTTTCTAAAACTGTAACTACTCACTATTAATTAGCAGTTGGCTTGATTCAACAACTATTATGATAAAGGACAGTCTTTTCCACCAATTAGAGCATGTGCTGCATCAGGTGGAGTTAACAAGTGAGTTCATCCCACAACCTATGTAATAAATATCTGCAGGAACACCTACCATCAATTCTGACGTAGGTGAATGACAAGGGTCTCTAATTTTAGTTGAAAGCAAAAATCCCAATTTGACTTTCAAAATATTTTAAGGTCCAAACATCCACTTCAAACAGTTTGTATTACCCTGTCCCATGACTTCCTTTGCCAGACTCTCAAAGCCTGTTGTAATGGACCTGAGAGAAGGCAATGGGGTTTCATTCCTTACATAAGCTTAGTGTAGCATTGTAGCCCACCAATCCAAACCCACCACAGAGTTCATTGTCAGGCACCAAATATTTCTGCCTGGCAGAGTTAGTCCATCAGTATGAACTTTTATATATATATATGATCAAGTCTTATACCTGTCTAATTTATTTAAAGGATCTCTTATTTATAGTATGTGAACAACCTCAAAAGGATAGCTAGGGCAGTTTGTACTTCAGAAAATTTAAAAAAAAATGGCTCTGACTTAGAAGACTAAATTCTATTGATTTGAATATTAGTGTGATTCCATCACTAAGTAGCTTCTGGAAACTGTATCATCTACCATTACACATCTTAAATATCATTTAACATCTACATCAGCTAAAAAGAAAAAGAATTCAGTTGTCTCAGTTTAGCCCCTGGCAGATATTTATCAGCATAAACAAACTGCTCCATGAAGGCATACTAATGATATTCTATGTTTGTTAATGACTTCAAAACCAGTATGATACAGACCAAGGTGCAAATTTCAGAAGCCAGCCATGCTACTGTGGGTTTTTTTGTTTGGTGTTTTGGGTGTTTTTTTTTTTAAGGACATACCCTCTCAAGCATATTACAAGCATTCCATAGGTAAATCTGGACAAGAAATTGTATTTCATACACTCAGTTTTAGTAGACTCAATATGTCTATCCGTGCAGAGTTCATCTAAAATTATTTTAAAAGAAATATATTTATGATATAAAAATCTTACCGAAAATATAAGATGACAATTTTAAGAGTGACTGCCCTAGTCAAAAAGAAGCTTGAAATCAAACCCCTACATTATAACCATTCACATGCTCTCACTTTAAAAAAAGGAAATGAATACACACGTTCAAATAACTATGAAAATATCACCAAAAGTGAAAAATCTAATCAAAGGCAAGTATAATAACTTCACCTTATAACTCTTTGCCTGGAAAACCTCAGAATTATGAGTGATCAGTTATTCCAGATAAAGAAAATAACAACAGGTTAGGTACTTGTTGAACCAAGAAACATAATCAGCCCTGTGTATTCTTAGTTTATTGACACACAAGTAAAATGTGGTCTTAAAATACCTATATTTCACATATCAGAAACTGTCTTTACCAAGAAATTTCAGTTCAGTTCAGTATTTAAAGTGATTTTAAATTCTGCTTGTTGATGAGATGACTCATTTCCACAAAGAATAGAAGAGACCTATTTACCTTCACTTGATTTTCTATTGGCAGAAACAAAAACTGATCTAACTTATTTTCCTTAGTCACTTAAACCAGCCAACCTTTTCCTTGGAAACTGTATGGATAACAAGCGTCATCATTTAGCAGCTAAACCAGAAGAACGTGTCAATAAACATAAAGTGTTCCCTACTCTGACAAGAACTAATGCAGACAAGATGCAGACATTGCAATAAAAAAAAAAAATAAAAAAAATTTTTAGAAACTTAGTGTTCAGGCTACAGGGGACAAAGCCTTCTCCCAGTTACACAACGCATTTGCTTACAACAGTATTTATTTAAGGGAACCAGACTCATGCCTGATGATCAGTGGTCTAAGGAATGCCTGAATGTGGCACTGAAATTACATCTTTGCTTTTGGAGCACAGGCAAGTTTTAACATACTATTAAGTTGGACTTGCAGCTCAAACATCATCTAGCTCCCTCTCACAAGTTTTCCAGGAAAAAACGCCAACCAAGTAGAAGTCTTATACACCATACACATTGGTAAAAAACTTCAGCCAAAACATTTCTCAAGCTTTTAAATTTGATAAGAACATGATTAAATTTAAAATACAATTCTGTTATTTGCCTAACATTCAGAAGGCCAAATAATGAACAGATGTTGTCCCTTCCTCAAACACACGCAGAATTCATGCTGCAAGATAGTATGACTACTCCAGTGTATCAACATTTTATTCACTCTTTAAAACATGAATATTTAAACAGAAGACATTTTTCCCTATGCAGAAGCCTAAATAGAAGCTCTTATCTGAAATAGTAAAAGCTGTTATTTTTTTTTTCAAGAGGTTTTAGACTGTATAGAGATAGTTACATACACAGGCATCTCAAATGAGAGGGCACCATGCATACATGTAATTGGTTGCTTTTTCTTTTTCCTCGGCAGTCTGTACAAAACGTGAAAATGTGCCTGCTTCTGACTAGCCATTAAAAGGCAGTGGTTGCACCATACTGTGATTTGGGGAGCTGAAGAAAATAGCCAGAACTGACTGATATCTGATAAACAGTAACAGGAGTCAGTTTATTGCACCAATCGTTAAATAATGGTGCTGATTATAAGGCTGCTAACTGCAGATGCTGTAATTGTCTGTCATAAATCTTAGTCATTTGTGACAGGAGCACAATGAAAGAGAGCATCTGCTTGAGGGCAAATGACTTCTGATAAATATCAGCTCTGCTAAAATGTACTTGGATGTGTCTCAATATTTTGGAGAGCCATTCATGTTGCTTCCACAAATGTGAAGTTATTATTGGTTTGTATTGATTTTGCCACCTTGGGTTTTTTTTTTTTTTTTCTTTTTAAAGAGACAGAGTCAGAGAGTGACTCAAGGTTGAGTTGAATTGAATCTCAGCTCTTTATCTGATCTACTCATTCCTCTCAAATGCATGTTTGAGTGAAAAAAAAAAATAATTGCACTTTTTCAGAAGATTGCTGTGCAGAAACACAGCCTGGAAAATTCAATATGTAGTTCAGCTTTTTATTTTTTCTTTTAAAGTAACTCCTTACTGAAGGAAAAGAAACATTTTTGAAGCATGTTTTTTTAACAAAATATTTTTAAAGGATTTAAAGTAGTTGAAGTAAAAGTCAATTAAGCTCTTTCTGGAGGATAATAAAATGCAAATTTAAAAACCCATCAGAAAGTAATTTTTTGTTTTCAGAATAATTAACAACATTTTCATTTCCAATCCAACCCATAACTTAACAGTGCTTTAGTTCTTGATCTTATAAACACTTATCATTCAGCAGTCTATTGCAGTCTAATTTCACCATCAGCGGAAGTTGTGCACGTACATATTGATATTTAAATATGTATTTCTTGGTGATATTCTTAAAACATCATTAGGATTACACTCAAAACATTTTAACAAGTAAAGGTAGTAAAATTGAACCTGAAATTTAAAATTAGGAATTTTACTGGTAACTGACCATTAGAATAGTTAATGGCTTTCTGTTCCAGCAGTTCCTTGCTTAATTCAATTAACTTTGCTTAACCTTTGTAACAAGTGGATTTGGGATTCTACTGGCAGCAGTTTCCTTTGCTACACAATTGCACGTGTTAGGTGCAGCCTAAAATGATGCAACTCACATGTTGAATATGCAGTCTGGTAGAGTAAATCGCTTGCAGCTACCTGACGAAAGTCTGACCCATGCCACTTATAAGTCAGGGTATCACCCTAAGGTTACACAGCATTGGTGTAAAGAAAAAAGCTGAAAATCGTAAGCATAGTGAAAAGTACAATTTTTTACTTTTTAAGTAACTTTAATATGGGGCTAAGACAAATATAGCATTGAACCTGACCTGTGTCATTGGTAAGGTTCAGACTTGGAGGTTTACAGCACAATCCCCTATCACTTGATCTAATAAGGTTGCAACAGTAGCATCACCATCTGTCATGTGGGCCAGCAACTGCAAATCATTCAAAGGACACAGAGGGCAGAAAACCCCAGAATGTGCAGGACCCTTCTACTCCAGAATCTGCAGTATATTCTAAATATCACAGACACCTCAGCCCCAGACTATCACAGCCCAAACTAGGTCATGCTCTTTTATGAACTCCTCTTTTGATTTCGATTCTCTGTTTTTTTTCAGTTCTTGGGTTTCTCTTATATCAGCTAATGGCATAATTCGTCATCACTCCATAATCCAGTATGTCTCCTTAGTCTTCTGTGTTGCTGGGACATCCGCAGCAGATATTTTAGGACAACAGACTATTTCTGTACATACTATCAGAGCAACTCCTGACAACCAAAGGACAACTGAGAAGGTCCTGGTTAGCATCTACAGAATATCCAGTGCATTCCCAGGATCAAAACCAATTAAAAAAAACCCCAGCCTCAATTCTGTTCTAGCACAGATCTTAAAATCCAAGCACAGGCTGCAATTAAACCCCCCCAAGTACCCGAGGACAGGAGGAAAAAAAAAAAAAAAAGCAGCAAGCATGTCTTGGGGGAAAAAGCGTACCTAGGTTAGACGACAGAGATCAAAAGAGCTGTAAAGTTTTTCTTCTTATTCAAGTTTTGGTATTTTTTCCTTTCATAGGACTCAATCAAGCTCTTATTAATCAGTTTAGTGGGAGCTCTATCTTTTGCATGGCACACTAGAAAGCAAATACACGTGTAATGTATGAAGTAACCCAATTGCAGGACAGAAGAAGTGATGTAGGAAGAATGGTAGACAATTTGACTGGTTGTCTTTCCCATGTACTTCCACATTTATGACATTGTAGGGACTGTACTTTTTTCCAAAACTGTAGAAATCCGGGAGAAAAAGTGAGAGTGAGAGACAGAAAAACAGAGAGGTATTTTCTTGGGTCATCTTTAGGACTCTGAACCACTTACTAGTCAGGAAGACTTTAATCTTGTGCTATTTCCCTCATGGAGAGATTGTGCTTTATTATATATTTTACTCTTGTCTTCCATAGCAAAGACCAAATGACCATGCCCAGAAGGAAATCCTGATCTAAGATGGAGTTTAAAGAACAGAATGATGGGCACAGAAATACATGAGACCTATTAATGAAGAATCAATGTGCTTTTTGTAAAAAGAAGCATTACTTCAGGAATCTATAGGTATTTTCAAAAGAATTCAACAGTTATATGTACAAGTAAGATCTAAGTGATAAAGTCTTGAAGTTCGAAAAGGCTGTTGGCAAAGTTCATTGTAAAAAGCTATTAAAGAAACTAGGTTGCCATGTAGATAAGAAGGAAGTTTCTCACCCAGATAATAAATAAATACAAATTTTTTAAAACCAAAGGAAATAGATGGTGAGGAACAGGCAGACAATTTTCATAGTGGTGTGAGTTCAGCAGTAGCAGCTCATGAATATCTGTGATTTGTGCTATTTGCAGTATTCAAAGAAACTAGATTACTAAAGTTAGTGGAAAAAAATCCCTAATTGGAGAGTCACGGAAAAATGTTACAGTGGCAAGTGAACGAACAATAAAATGGCAGATGACATTTAGTGTGGATAAAAGTTAAGAGATACTTGTGAAGAACAGTCTCATTTTACCTATGCATACAGAGGTTCCAAGATGACTATTGCCATTTGGTAAGAGAATAGATTGTTTTATGAAAACATGAGCTCAATGCTCACTTGCAGTCAAAAAAGTCAGGTAAACATTGTGAATATTTAAGAAAGAGATAGAGAACAAATTAAGAAATGGCATAGTATTTCTGCATCTTGAATACTGAAAGCAGTTCTTCCCTTTCCCTCCCCCAAAAACACAGTAGCAATAATAAAGATATAGGGGAGGCAAGAAAAACTGTTAAAAGCTGGACTAGAGCCTAGAGAAGAGGGATGTTAAAAAGCTACAAAATTTAAGATCAGTATTACAAAATATGTGATACAGCAGCATCACATATCTACAAATCTACAGCAGACCACAAATCTACTGAAGCTTATAGAAAAAAAAAAATTACTGCCTCAGAACATGGCATTGCAAACTGCTGCAAGCTGATGAAGTCGTCTGGAGAAGTATTATGGCATGAGTGCCTTGTTCTTTCTTGGGTTTCCACTGCTGGTCACTGTAAGAAGTAAGATACTGAGTCAAAGGGACTTTGGGTATTAATGAACTTAATAAAAAGGGGGTTATATTTAATGATGATTTTGCTTAACGAAATATCCAAAAGGAATCTCTCCTTCACATTAAGGTTGCATGTAAACACAAAGAAAAGGAGATGTTAAAGTTTAACAAAAACGGGTTTAACGGCTTACTATATTTTGTCCCTAAGGAGCATCCTCATTCTCTAATTCATCTTTAGTCTCCAAAGACGTATTAGATACAAATTCACTTCAGCAAAGTATACGGACAGAAGAAAGTTTCTTCTTGCTTTCTTCTTCTCTGCTTTCTAACTCCTTCCTTGAACTGCTTTAATTCCATCACCATTCCTACTTCCTGCAATACACTGCCTTAGCCTCCAGGTCCCACTGACAAAAATTTGTAGATGAAAGCTATGATGAACACTGGATAGGCAATTGGAGAATACATTCAGTTAAGTCTAATGAGGAAACACGATCTAGCCTTTCTTTTGGGTAAAAAAAAAAACAAACCCACCCAAATAACAACAAAAAACCCACACAGAGAACCAAAACCACACCCAACTGATTCTCAAGTTCGAATGCACAAGGACCAGTCTACATTCAACATCCATTTTTAAACACTTAAAAACACCTTTATAGGTATAACATTTATTAGACTTGTTGAAAGGATGATCTTGTCATTGCTTTTGGTTCAAAATCTCTCTTCCAACCTGCTAGCAACAGGTTGTGAAGCCTCAAAAGTATGAGATTTTTTTAAAAGCTAAGCTTGCTTTCTCCGTAACCTCCTTGGTAGTAAGGAGTTGATAAAGAGTATAGTGATTCTATTTTAAATATAGTAACAGTAGTGCTTGCTTTGATCCTTTAGCATTCATTTTTTTCCTCTGCAATCAAGAAAGCTCAGATTCAGGCATAAGTCAAGTGCCAAGTAGCGTATTTCCTCCCACCTGAAGTTAAAGACTACGAGCAAGCAAGGCAGCTTTCTTGATATTGACTAGCTTTCAACCCCTGTCAACAGGGTGCAGCAGCCCTGTTCCAACAGCAGCAAGTAATGGCAAAAGGTTAGCAAACTGAGGAGACTGCACTGCCAGAGGCTGGAGGGTTCAGGCTATGGGTCACACATGCAAACTGCTGGAATACGAGAGGATGCCATCTAAGTATTTGGCTGCAATTTAGGGCATCAAACGATGCCAACAGGAGCCAGGTTCAAAGCAAAAGGAGGCAGCTCTTTATATTACGGGTAACAGATTTCTGCAACATGTTAATGAAGAATATTATGGCTGTTAGAAGTTTATGGACTCAAGGGAAGACTGAGGAAATAGAATTGTGATCACCTGAGGGTTACTAAGACGACAAACTCAAAACTGACTTAGCTGAGCTAAAAAATAAAAAAATTAAAAGCAGGATCATCAATGAAGTTTCATACATTTCTGCCCCGATCTTATGCTTTGTTAGGGAACAAATCATACTTACTGTTTGAAACAAGACGCTGGGCAAAACAGCCTTTTGGTCTGAACACATTCTCACATGCATCAAAACTCCTTTTGTGCACATCTTTGTATTATGGTAAACATGAGGGATCTTCCCTCCCAATGGAAGAGAGTTATGCTCCCTAGAGCAAGTGTATAGGGGCTGCCACTGTAAAATGGTCTACTCGAGCTTACTCTTCCATAGCCTGTTTGTGTGTCCACATCCTTTGATTTATCTTCCTCTCTTTGCTTACAGTAAGTGCTTGTGGTTTCAAAGCCCCTATTTGAGTTTTAGGTTTCACCTAAATCCATGTCACTGCAGATAAGAATTAGCCATTATTTTACTATTAATGATAGATATCAATATTTCTTATTAACTTCCTCAGATTTCTTTAGCTAGTTTGTTTGCCATACTAGTTATATGTGCATATAACCATTCTTAACAAGCTTATGCTACCCTGGAGCAGCTGCCTGGCCAGAGCGGCAAGACCAGACGAGCTGCCCGGTGGAGCTGCTCTGGTGGAAACATACCTGCAACAACAAAAGTAGCTCACTGATTCAGTTGCTTCCTAGAACACCATCAGCTACACAGGCACAGAAGCCTTTTCCCAGGACTTCAGCTTATGCAGTACAGCATGCCCATCCGCAGTGTGATTGTCATTATCTCAGACTGTAATCCAGTCTTGGCAGCAGAACTTTGCAGCACAAATCTTGTCCAAATATACTCAAGAAAACCACTAGAAATATACAGGACTAGGATGAATCACACTGCCAAGTTAACCTTGGGGCTAAAGCAATAACTTAAAGCATAAGTTTATTTCCTTTTAAAAATAAAACCTCTAACGTCTTAATCACTTCCAATGAAAATCTTCCATTAAAAAAAAAAAAATCACTGTCACGAATACTGCGTTCAGATTTCAAATAATTTCCAAAGAATGCTGTGAAAGCTTTCACAAAGCCCACAATGAAACCATCCAAATGACTTTTCTGTGGGTGTTGAACCAGATGCTTTTACACCCCTCACACACACACACACACCCCGCATATACAATTACCAGTTTAGTGAATGTCTACAGTAGTTTTTCCGCAGGTTTACCCATGGTATATCACTTGTCAAAGGTACACCACAACATTTTTTCAGACCTGTAGGCAGCTGGACTTCTTACAGGTTTTTAAAAGGAAGAGATGGCTGTGAATGCTTTGCTTTAAGTTGAAGACAAAAATTTGGAGCTGAGGAGAAATAGTTTTCTGTTGTTTTAGCAGCAGTCCAAATGAACTTAGGTCAACAGAAAGTCACCTGTCTTTCTGATGTGGGCACATCACAACCTCAAATAACTTTTGATTAAATCATCTTTTAGTAAATTAATGGATTTTTTTTCCAGAACGATCTGCATGCAAACTAATATGGCTTATTTTCAATTTTGTTTTAATTATTCTTAAGCTTGATTTACAACTCTTCTTGTCGGATCCATCTATTTTCTTATCAGTTCAAAACTGAGATGTTGTGGCCTCAGTTCCTTTAGAATGACCTTTAAATTATGTCTGTGCAACAGCTATTTCAAGGCAGATTCATCACTTTTCGGTGGAATGCCAGCAGATCAGCAGGGTGCGCAGCCTGTATCTGTGAGGCCACATGGGCATTCTTGCCTTGAGAGTATGAAGCCTATCCTAGGGGCACTTAACGGGTTAAAACCACTGCAATATGCATTAAGCACATGTTTCAAGTCAGCAGGGTGCCAGTCTAAGATGTCCTCAAAGCCTAATTTGATAGATATTATGCCATATGCTGCTGCAAGTAGTTAGTAATAAAGAAAGTAAAAATTTTATGGATGAGCAAAATAGGAGCTCTTATGGATGGAGTGTTTTTAAATCAGGTGTATAATTTACCTACCGTCAGACCACATGTAGAGTGCATTACTCAATTGAACTTACAAGCAGATAGGAAGGCAGTTTCTTTTAATAAGCACTTCTTCAACTTATTGGCTCTACAATTACTTGCACCAATTACCAGCAGCTGCTGCCTGTTTGGTGTTTTATCTTAGACAAGGAGTTACATTAGTTTCTAATCAACAAACCATTCAAGGACTCTTAAAAAATATTTAAATTTAATTTCCCCATTTATTTTGAATTAACTGAAATACTGGATATTTTTATTGTAGTACTTTGGTTCTTCTTAGCTTCTTCTCCAAACATAGATTTATTGTTGTAATATTAATTTTATAAATTCTATAAATCCAAGAGGATACATCAAAATATTTGATACAGACATATATATGCTTTCAGTATATGCAGCATCAGTATTGGCCTTATTAACCATATACAGCAGTAAATACACAGTTAATTGTTACTGCTTTTATAAAACATTAAGCTTGCCATAGAATGTATTATACTCCAAGACCTTTATGACTTGTTCAAGTCTTTTAACTTTATTATTTACCTGACTCATACTAAATAGGGCTAATTACCAGAGAAACCATTTTCATCTTTTTTAAAACAAAAGAAGATACTCTGTTATGGGAAGGAAGGATTTTTTTTTTCCTTTATCTCTAGATTTTCAAACTTCTATTTCTCAAAATTTCCCAGCAACTTAATAACACTCGAAAAACACCTTCATGTAACATGAAAACTAGTATTTCTTTTGTAGGATTTCTTCCCAATTATGTCCATGGGAGAAACAGAATAAAACAAATACTTTAAAACTGTAAGTAGCAGAAGTAGCTGAAAAAGCTAAGATGTACTGTAATACCAGACTCATTTTTGCAAATAAAAGTAATAATTAAATAAAAAACAGGGTGTCTGCTAAGTTATTCCAACTGAAGCCTTGTCTAAGTTACAAAATCACCACTTCTGATGTTTCGCTAGCAGATTCTACCAACATAGAGTACAATAAACTCTCAAGAGATTGTCTGGTGGTCTAAACCCACTCGTACCTATGCAACCCTCCCCCCAAAAAACAAATACTAAGGATAAGCAAGCTTATGCAGATCTGGTGCAACTTAAGAGGCCACAGTGTGCAGCTGTTGTTCAGGAACAGAGGCTGTCATTTTGGGAATAGCCTTCCTCATGACAAAGTCCTAGTAGTAGTTTGCCTTTCCAGGGAGCAAATTATGTTTTACTACAAAGAGAACAGTCGGATAATAATAAAAAAAACGCAACCAAACAAACAACAAAAAAAAAAACAAACAAAAAACAACCAACCAATGACAACAAAAACACCTTTTACATTTAAGTTCTTATACCAATCGTCACAATTTTTGAGTTTGTCTTTTCAGGTATAGGGACATTCTTCATACTATACATAAGCAGCATGCTAGGAAGCTTAAAATCTGAACAGATGCCATTGGGATAGGTACCATGAGTGCTCAATCCACTTTACAGGGTAATTCAACAATCACAGGAGAGTTAGCCAAAAAAAAAATCCAAACCAAACCAAACCAAAAAGTTTCTCTATAGAAGGTAAACAGAGCTACTGGGGAAATTTTAGAGCACAATTTTCAGAACCAAGACAGTCAGGAGAAACTTTCAATAATGTGATGATGCAATTTAACAGATAAATGCTTGTGTATAGCCTTAGTTAGTTAAATCCCACACTTAGAAATCTTGCAACACTAAATATCTTCAGGGCAATATCATGATTCCAGGTCTAACATTCAGGAAATAGAAGACGCCAATTCAGTGATGTCTCTCAAATGCATTGGTACAAAATGTTATAAGCCCAAACCCGGTAAAAATATTTCAGTTTCCCATTCACAGGGATTTTGCTATAGACATGCACTGCGGCTGTTTGAGGGAAACAAAGAAAAAACTTTCCTGTTCCTAATTTTCTGAAATTACCCATCAGAGCATACAAATCCTGCACCTTCTGTAAAATAATTAGATCTAAATAGAGCAATCTAATTGTTTCATATTATTATCTGTTTAAAAAGAAATAATCAAGACTGCTAACAAATCCAGAAAATTCCTTAAGAGAGGCCTCAGGATCAACGTCTCATGGAATAAAGGAGACCTGTGTAAATATCAGGATATTACAACTTTTCAGAACCCAGTGCCAGAGGTGTCTTCCAGTGTGCTGGATCCAAACATGGACTTCAAACTGTAATCACAGAATAATTTAGGTTGCAGGAAACCTTTGGAAGTCATCTGATCCAACCCTTACACTCCCTAAAGCAAGGTCAACTTCAGACTTGGCCTTGAATCAAGTTGTGCTGAAAATAGCAACACAAACCAGCAAAATTATTCTGCAAATGAAGAAATTTATCTAGAAGCTTTGCAGTGAGCATCACTTGAAAATAAGTGATTAATCACCCTTACATATCTCAAAAGTTATTACTTGTATACCCTTCCTTGTTCTTTTTCTCTAAAGCATGCTAAAGAAAATGCTGTGGAGGGGAGTGGCCATTTTCTAGGATTTTACTAAATGCAAGTAAATAGTCAGGCCTTGTTTACTCTTCCAAAAAGAAAAATCACCATTTTCCACAGAAGAGGAAGGTCCCGCTCCTTCTCTACAACAGACTTACAGTGTAGCTTCTTCATCGTGCTACCAGTGTATTAAAGCCACCCAAGACCATAAAATATTTTGCTATTAAAGTCTAGAAAGAAACACATTCATATGTTTATTGCAAATTCCTTTAACTCATGCAGTTAACTTACAAATCATCCGTCTCTTAATATGATCTCTCTCACAGCTGGGAAAAATCTAACCCTCTAAGGACTCAATCAGATATTCACATCAATTTGTTTAATTAACACTAAGCTTAATATCTCTCAATTATGAATGCAAACACTGTCTTAAAACAAATCAAACTCACTGACTTACAAAACAAAACAAAGAAATCTTGCACCATTTAAAAATGACTCACGGAAATCTTCGAGAAGATTAATTTAAAGTCTCTTAGGCATACTGAATGGAGAAAAAGCCTAAGATTAATAAAACCTGAGGTTCAAACACCAGAAGGGTCACCTCAAATTACTTGCTTGTATCCCTTTAAGATGTGTAGTACACAACATTATGATGTGCACCTAATTTATATAAGATCTTTTTNAAGGGACTGCACAGTATTCTTGGACAAATACATACGGTTCTCAAGTATTTCTTGAAAGAAAAGTCGTCCGTCACATTAGCAAAACTAAGGTCACCATGTGTATATATATTGCTGCTCATAATTTAAATTCCACCCAGTCTTCTAGTATTATCCTGAAGCACATTATTTAAGCACATACACACTACTATCCTGCAGAACACATGATGTTAAAAGACACCAGGATAGAGAAATCACCATTTACAATCTCATATATTAAGCTCCTCAGAAAACTTAATGTTGTCAGAAAACTGTATGAGGATCTTACCCTCTCAGGATCAAATCTATAAAATGCAAAGTACTCATTATGCACAACCCTCTAAAGCACATTAGTCATTCTTGGGAATATATGTTTACCACATAATGAATTTCAGACATGTCTATAATTAAAAAAAAATCGTTGTTTTAGAGCTATGCTTGTAGAGAATGTGTAGACTACATAAACAAAAGGAAATACGAAAATATGATATCACTGATGTCACTAATCTCTCGTAGCTCTATAGCACTACTTGGACATTGGTAGGCACCTTATTACATACATTTTTTAATCAATTATATACAGTGCAGATACTTAAAGACATGAAATTAACTATACTGTGTTATGCCCTTAACAGCAAATTTTGCCAGCTGAAAGGGACTTGTCAAAGTAACACTGTTAAGCTTAAAGTAACTGTATCATGCCCAATACAAATATCAGTTCGACAATAAAAGCATTAGACCTTACATACACAGCTATGTATTTAACTAATCAAGGACCTCATTCTGCAAACTCTTTGCCATACTTCCAGTGACCTCTGAAAGGGTCAGTAAACAGCAACATCTGAAGCTATAGGAATAGTAACTATTTCCTAGTTTCTTTAAAGTCATCTGCTGCGGAATATCAAAGGCATACAGACATTTTTTTCAAAATTAAATTCCATTTTAATTACCTCAATCAAGAAAGAAAACTCGAAAATGACCGAGGCACCCAAATGGCAGCTAGAGCGGACGCCCTCTTGTCAAGGTCCTCCCTCTTGGCAGTTTAACCCAGAAAATGAAGCAGTAATTGTCCAATGTACTGCTTATTTTTCAGATAGTAAACTTGCTTTTTTAAGACAGAAAAAATCTAAGTGCAAGTGTAAGGAACACCTAAAAAACTGCTTTCTCAATCATCTTAGTCCATAAAGAGGGAAAGAATGTGTATAATTTGGCGATTCCCAAGTGCCAGAAAATACCTGGAAAAGAGAAAATGTAACATCCTCTATTGTTTTAGTATTACTTAGCCCTTAAAAAAGATGGATGCAACGACACTGGCAACTTCTTCCATTATGCTAAAATCAGAATATTCACCATGACAGCAATAAAGCCTTACTTTCAGTTACTCACACAAAATCATTTGATCCTTTCCTAGATTAAGATATTATCTTTACTGCTCATCTAATATGACAAATTTGAAATCTTCTGAAACAGGTAAGTATCCCACTCAGTTCTCTATCATAAAACTTAAGACTCAGGTTCCCAGAATTACCAGAGCTCCTCAGACAAACTCCTAAGTTATCAAAACCCCCCTCCCAAACCAACCCCCAAAATAAGTCCTCCTACGTAGTACAATGGACTCTAGTGTCGAGGCCACATGAGAGAAAACAGATACCGAATTCTCTCTTGTATTTCTCAACAAGTTTGACGTAGGACTTGCAAGATCAAGTCTACTGGATCTCATTAAATAACTATGCTCTGAAAGAAAACATAGAAAGAATAAAAACATGGATGGATGGAAAGTGAATATCAGGCTTTAAAGAAAGTCTCCAAGGGTTTCTGTCCCTTTCCTATAATCTCTTCAAAAATGCACATCTTGGATTCCTCAAGGAAACAAAAACCCCAAGCAACAAGAAAAACCCACATAGCTCTTGAGTAAAGAAAATACATTTGTGCATGAACTTTGTTTTTACAAAAATAGCAGAAATTGAATGGTTATTTCTTATGTGAAAAGCACTTTTTTTTCATGTTATACAGAATGGTAGATCTACGCTTGTAGTTCATGTAAGCAAGTCCAAGAAGGCTTTAACTAGTTACAATGGGCACTACAGGGTTCACTGCTGAACAGTCATGTGAGAAATGGCCACACTCCAGTTATTTCCAGTATCTATACAAACAAATATCCAAGTGCAGCTAATCATTATATTGTAAATATGAGATAAGGAAATGAAAAAAAAATTTTAACTATTTTTGTCAAACCAGAATTTACAGACTTAGGCATTTGGTTAAACCTGAGGTGATGCTTCTTACCACTGATTTTTTTTTTTAATAATGGCACATCTCTTCTTTTAAGCACACATCTGTGATTCTTCTCATTGCCAGATATAGTAATACCGATTCTAGATATATTTAATAAGGTTAGGTTTACTGAGAAAGATTTTTCTCTTTAAAATGAGAGCTTTTTAATATGATAGAAAATTTTCTTTTAAAAACTGGAATTAATGTGCACTATATATAATCTGTTGTAAAACAGGCAGCGCATCATTATCACCTCCTACTTAGAGCCATTTTAACTATAATCTCAGTATTTGGGTAGCTCAGCTAATTAGCAACATAGTATTACTGTAGAGATGAGATTGTCATGTTATTTCGAGTGGGTTTTAACAGTCTTTGAACACTAACAACTGAATTTGTTAAGTTTGCAGTATTCTAAGAAGAAAAAAAATATATAAATTTTCAAGAGTCCAGAAACTAAAAAGTTATGTAAATGTAGTTTTTAACGGAATTGCAGTTAATACAAAGTTTTTTGTTTTTTTAAATAAACACATTGGGCCATCTCTATAGACTGCTTGCATTAATTGATTCTGGGGTTAGAACACCAACATTTCTGATGTTATCTCTCCATGTCATTCAAAGTTGTGGCCTCAGTTCAACTAATGCTGAAAACACAAAAGAACAGTAGAAAATTCTATTTCTTTATCAGAGCACATGTACACTGAACAACAAATTCAGGGACAGTCAAGCAACAAGGTTCAAAATCCTTATTTGAGCACTCATTAAAAAAGTAACCATTACAAGAAAGCACAAGGCAGCTACAACTTTTTTCATACCCACACAGTCAAATGATGTCATAATTTCCTTACTCCTCAATGATTCCAATGTTTTCAGGCAAGAAGATACATATGGTTTCAGTCAAAAGCTGTTCAAAACAATTAAGTCACTGGATTTAAGCTTTTATGCATTCAGATAGTACATTGGGGTTTAGATATCTGTATTGTTTTATGATTAGTGCCTACTATGTAGCACCTATATCTTGTAAAGTCCCTTCCTCAAACATGACCTTCGCAATACTACATATTTCATCATCTTTTCTAGTTGTGGTCAGAGCTATTTTGCCAAAGCAAATCATTTGTAAACACAGAAGTTAATCTAATTGGTGGGGGGAGCGTTCACCTTTTTTTTGTTTCTAGTCCCAAATATGACTTTGAATAGAGGTAAAAAGTTAAGAGGTAGAAATTCCTGCTTTGTCAGAAAAATCATATGGCTTAGAGATTTGAATGGGCATGGAATTCCTGAAATGTCATCAAATGGTGTTTTCTCTGGTGAAGGGTACAGACCATAACATGTTTTTCTCTAGTAAAGCAGTACAAAACTCAACCATCACTTCTCATTTCAAAATATCTAAATGACTGAAGTCCCACTTTCAACCTGCAAAATCTCTTGAGTTAAATACTGAATTATTATCATGTCTATTCAGTGCACAGGTTTATCAAAGAGAAAAGGAAAAAGGTAGCATTGAAAAGTACTTTCATAAGTGTACCTTAAAAATAAGAGAAAAACATCAAAAACATACAAAACTGGTTTAAAATATCTTACCAGCTGTACCTGCTTACACCATATTTGATTAAAGCATATAAGTAGTCTAAAGTAGAAATAAGATAGAAGTGTTAAAGAAAACTGAGTACCAAGAATGCAACTAAAAACCTTTGCCTGTGAAATACAAATTATCCTCCAGTTAATATATTTTTAACAGTAAATTAGAATTTTCCTCCAATACTGTGTAACAAAAATTACCACATGAAGTGATAACATGAATTGAGCACTGTAGTAGGCGAGAAGTTTGACATTTGACCTTTCCAAATATTCACATGCACAAACCAACAAAAAGTTAGTTACTCATTAGAAAGCTGAATGTGAAAGAGATTCTCAAAGTAGCTACCAAACAGGTACAGAAGGGAAAGCAGTCCATCAGACAACCCAGAATTCTAATGCTATGGGCCAGAAAGATGATGAAAGAACTACAGGTATTTTTGAGAACCAAAAATTAAGATGAGAGTGGTTCTGCAGAGTTTTGAAAATGGAGCCACATGGTCCACTAAAACAGACACACACAATGACCAGACAATTCAACACAATATTAGATTGTTTATGGAATAAACAAGATAACACTTACATATAATTTAAGAATTATTCATCAGAACTATTCTCATTTCCTTCCTAAGAACTGCTTAAAGGATTTAGAGTAGACATTCCACACAACCGTACATGCAGAATCTCGTCAGCAACCCATTTTAAAATGTTTACATCAGATTTTACTAGGCCTACATCAGTAGGATTCCTGGAAGAAAGCAAGTACATTTGACCCAATTCTTCACTTGAGTTGTACTCTATATATGTATATTGAGGCTAAGCGGATATAAAATTATGAACTGATAGGAGTGAACTATTAAGAGTTACATGCAATGCTTTTTCTGGCTACTGCGTATCTGATAAAAGCCCATATATATGATCTACTTATTGATGAAATGTACAAAGGACTGACAATGCTGAGAACTCTTCCAAATTAAAATCAAAAAGCAGTTTAATTTGGAACTAAGCATGAAAGACCTATTCATTTATCACTTTACTTCATGAAAGGTGGTAGAAGTGAAAAGCCTAATTAATTTCTCTTAAGTAAAATAAAGGACTATACTAGTATTTATTTGTTTACCCTACAAATTGTTTTGTATTACGGGATAATTGTGGGATTATCCTTTCCACTCAAGGGAGAAATGTATTTATTTGTTACTACTGCATCAGAATATTATTCTGTACTGTTCTGCATTAGCACAATTTCATTCATCCTACAATATATTCAGACAGAAGTTCATTTTATAAAATCGTATTTAAATCTCATGTATTGATTTCTCAACCCACCACATACAATTTGTCTCATTACTTAGTCCTGTTTGACCACAGTAACTTCCCAGAAGACCAAGGGTAGGCACCCGAAGACACAATTCTATCAGTAACTGCAGGGAACATCAGTTAAAACTTGGACTACAAAAGTCACAGTCATCACATCTGGAGATCTTCTTTTTCCCTTCATTATCACCCTTCTAGTTTCCATGCTGATTAACCAAGACTCATAGTTTTCCACGTTGTGTCTGCTTCTGAAACATCACAAAGTCTAGATTTCTCAGGCCCATTATCACATTTCCAGAATGGTTTCAGAGCTGAATCTGCTTTCAAAAAGATGACATTTTTCCTGGTTAGAATTACACAGAATTCCAGAGTACACTAAAACCAGCAGCAGTTCACTACTTCTACATATCTCTTCCTATATTCTGTACCTACAAACAGGGCCTTTCTGAACACAGCAGCATTTGTGTTCTTAAGGGAAAATAAACTGCAGAAAGCACAATGGAAAGCTCTCTAAAGACTTCATTGCTGAAGTCATTATTCAAAACGCATCCCGTTGCCATATCTGCAGAGCAGAATAGCACTGCACTCCCTGCCTTCCCCTCCTCTCCTGAGCTACAGATATTGATTGCAAAATTGACGTTAATAATGCAAAGAGTAAAATATTCAAGAAAGTAAGAGAGGGTTAAGCTCCTGAATTTAAAAAGTGCCCTAAATTTCAAATGGAGGTAAATGAAACTGAAAAAAAGTCTTTATGAAGCAGCCAAAACAAAACCAGAAAAAAACCCAACAACAATAAAAAGAGAAAGGAGGTATTCTGCTTCCCCAAATAAACATTACATGTACACAAATTGGTCCAGGACTAGATCCTGCAAGGACTAAGAGAACCAGTCTCATCGTGACATGTGCAAGTAAAATTTACTGAGTCATGAAACTCACTAAAATTAAGTAAGGTAATACTGCTTATTTGTAGAAACCAAAACACTGTGTCATTTAGCTGCAATTTTTTGGTTCCTTTAAGTGCACTTCTTCCAAACAAAAAGCTTTTATGTGACAAATTTCTTTTACATTGTGATATACATAAACCATCTAACTGTCAAAATCACTTTGTAGGAAACAAATGAGTTTGTAAATTTAGTATGATAAAAACATAGTGCTAAAGTCACATTCACTCAGCGTATACTTAGCCACAGATTTAGCAAATATAATATTGTTCATGACTTTAGATATATATTGTCATGACAATATATATTGTTCATGACTTTAGAAGACAAAGTTATTTCACATTTTGTCCATTTTAATAAATCTGTTCAGTGTTTTTTTTTATTTTCTGTTAACCTAAAGTTACAAGGGTATCTGATTCTGAAGCATCTTACTTTTTTCCTGACTTTATATACGTATACAAATATTCAATCATGTTATTGTGCAGCATTACTGAGTGCACAAGTACTGAGATAAGCATTTGGGCTACATACAAACTATTATAGAAACCTTATTTCTACAACAACCACTCTTTAATAAAGCCTCTGTCTTCTTTTAGTCTTAAAGTTATCTTAAGGAACTCATTTGTATCTTATAGGTGTTAAAAAAAAAAAAGAAGCATCAGGTACATTACCCAAGAGATGCTATTGGAGGCATAGCTACCAGGAAAACAACACTTTGCTATCCCCCACCAACACAGGCAGAGCTTTCCTCCAATGCAGCCATGTTGCTGCTCCCCAAACGCTGTAAGCCATCACCCCATAGACACACCACTGAGAGAAGCCAGCGAGAGCAATCCCCTAACTTCAGTTCCTGAGGCTTGTAACTCAGCTTGGAGACAAAACACAGCTCCTTCTGCCATCCCTCCTTCTCAGAATAATCTTGAGGAATTTAGCTGAAAAGCTTCAGGACATACTTTTTTCCCCCCATCTTTCAATAGTTTACTTGTGAAGGTTTTAAACTAAATTCTTCCCAGCTGAGGTGTGCTAATTGCTGCTTGATGAACAATACTGAGCTGATACCTGGGTCCCTGATGTAATTTACCTGTGCAGTCAGGTGCTGCAATCAGGCATGCTGTTTTCCCCTTCTGTGTAACAGCTGTAGATCTTTCACTTCCATCACCTGTTCACAAAAACAGGAGCAGGAAAGTTTTCCTTCAAAACCACATAGGAATACAAATTCATTCGTAATGTGACTGTACTGAATGTGATGTAATTATATCAGGGCTATAAACCCAGTGTCTTTGCTGTCATTGGATTTCAGACTTCCCAGTAGGACTATAAGAAAAGTGGTGAGATACTATCCAGTATTTAAAAAAAAAAGAATTTGGCTTTATGCCATAATAGTGGTCACCATTCTCAATAAGAACTTGGTCCATTATATACAAAGCATCTTGTAGGAACTCTAGAATCAGGGTGGATAAATTCATATTCTGTGTTACATAGCAGGGGAAAGCCAAAAGTCATTGCACATAGAAATATCAACTCGTTGAAAAAAACGGACAAATAGCTTTCACTTGTGCCATTAACACTCCACCCTCTCTAAACACAAAAAAGTGTTATATGTAAAAATATGTTTCTGATATAAACCACAAACCACTTTTATTCTGTTCATTGAAAAGAAGGAAACTTTGGAGAGGTTTATTGTACTCAGGAATCAGCTTATTTAAAGCTGCATTCCTAGAGCAACTCTTAATTATCCAGTATGCACAGGATAATGGGATAAGGGTTGCAAGATTAATACTGTTCACATAAAGGAAAACACCTAGATTCAACAACTTCATATCTATAGTGGCAAATGTTAGATTCATCCTGAACACAAAAAGCAGATATCCTTAATATTAAAAGACATTCAACTCTGATCTCTCTCCTTAGAGGACACCTCATTCTCAGAGAAGTCTCATTGAAAGCCTTGATACCAATTCCTGAGGTGAAGTACTACATGAGACATAACACAGCTTTTCCTCTTTCAGGCAGATGAAACTTTGCATAGTCACACATCCTCAAAACTCTCATCTTAAATAGCTACCTACATCCAAGTTCTTCCTCCTCTGATTAAAAACATAATGATTCTGCAGGCCACTTCTTCTCTGCATCAGCAAAATCAACCTACTCTTCTCCTAGCAAAATAATTAAATTGTTTATGCTCATACTTAGTTTTTAAAATAACACTGCAAATCTGGATGCCAGACAGCAAAGAACAAGGTAGGCCATTAATATTTCAGATATTTTCCAAACAATACTATCAATTTGTCATAACGTATTCATGTCCATTTAAGCCTCCCTACTGGAAGCAATACGTACTAAACAGTTTTAAAAAATAAACACCTGTATATTACAAGGAGGAGATTTAAAAAAAGAAAAAAGGTGAAGTACATTGTCCCCTCCAAAATATTTTTAACTCTACATAAACTGTGAGAAACGTTGTTTTAATTTTACATTTGCCAACAGTGACACCTGCTGGAAAGCTCATATTTTTTCTGTTTTCAGACTCCTGCCATAACATGATAGCTTAACTTATGCTGCTGTGATGTAATTCGGTTTGCACATACACGTGCAGTGGTGAAACTTTGTAATAAAAAGTTAAATCTTTTTGTATCCAAGGTTGGAGTTTTCTGAGGAGCAGTGGAATGCAATGACTTTTTTTAGTACTGTTTGGTATTTCAAATAAAAGCAAACAGTCTTCCTCAAGACTTTATTAGATCAATAGGCTTCAAGAATTGCAGCAGAACTGGGACTGCAAAGATCTCTTGGTTTTTGCTTATGCTGTTTAAGTCATTCAAAATGAAATATTTCATGCAGAAAGTTGGGACATGAGCTCAGTGCAAAAGTTGTGCAACTATACATAAGTGTTTTGCTCAACTACACTAATGTAAAAAGTAACCATCCACATGAGCAAAAATACAAGTATTTTGGCTTCTAATAGTTGGAGACAATTGTGTAAATATTGCTGCAATTTTAAAAAGTAAAATACATAATATAAAGAATATTCTTTTTAGACTTGTATTTAGTCACTAAAGTAGTTAAGGTGTATTATCTTCTCTTCATACTGTTTTTAACACACAGAGTTCCATGCTATGTATGGATCTTATGCAAATGCTCTTTGATTTGAAATGAGACTTTGCATACTAAGGAGTCTATTTTCCCATCAATGCAGAAGAGATTTACGCACATAAGTCCCATTACCATTAATGGGACTCACCCACATAAATCCCCTGCACATTGATAGACCCTTAGGATTTACATTGAAATGGGTCCTTTAGAGCCATTACAATGTCAACCTTTTGCCAGGATTTTGCGTATTAACAATACTAAGCAATACGTGGCAATCTTAATGTCTAAAATCCTAGCAAAAGGCACAACACACAATGATATGAAGAGAGAAAAAAATTCTTACTCTTATGCTATTTAAAGATGATCTTTATTTATTCTTTACCTGTCCATATTCCTATTGGTCGTTTTCCATCATTACTTTCTTTATTAAAAATCCCACCTTCTATTTTACATGACTATCCTCTTTCCTTAACTAGCACTGCCCAAAATCTGCTCCAAAGCACTTTAAAGAAAAAAAAAAGAATAATTTCTATTTTTCAGCTGAAAAAACTCTCCTTCCATTAACTTCCCTTTTAGCTGGTTACAGTCTCTTAGCTTCCTCTTTTTTTTTACTGATAAACCTACATTAGAAATGCATTAGTATAAAAACAATGGTTTAACTGCAGCAAGAAAGCAAGCTAAGCAGACTAAAACACAATAGTAGCAGTAGTATATCAATTCGTATGCAGTGAAGCGTAATTCCCAAAATATGCCACAGTATCACCCTGCTCCTCAAGGCTATAGGCAAGAAAAGCAAGGTCACCTACAATCCCACATGTGTTAAGAACAATGACATATCACCAAACTAAGCTAAGATGCCACTAGAAAAGCAACATTTATCACCTATGCTATCAGAAATGCTTGAAACAGATCTATCTTCCATACACACAAAGGCAGTTCAACTCCTAATTTGATGCCTAACTTTCCACAGGTTGACATAAGTGCTTTGGTGTCTAAACAGAAACTAAAATATTTTTACAGAACCTGGTCTACTAGTAACTTAACTCCTAAGCAATCTACTCTACCTTACGACAAGCTCACATAGCTGTTTGCCTACTCCTCATTGCCACTGTGATGTGATCAAGAAACAGAAGAACATGCTTGATGAACAAGAGTATTTATTCCACTTGAAAAAATAAAATTCTTATGTTTGATTCTTTATTGTTTATTCTTAAAATGTTACCTATATATATATATATATTTGTGGGGTTGGATTATACTGCTAATACTTTACCATTCAGCAGTCAATAAAAGCACTGAATTTCTAACTGACAGACACCAGGAAGACTAGCTCATAAATAGGACCACCAAAGAGAATGAAGCTTCATCACTTAAATCCTGAAAGACTATCTCCTCGAGCACTAAACAGAAACTCCTAATTGCAGTTATGCAAAACTTAATATCCAGAGAGCAGGCTGCCACCACTGTAGGAAATGCATAGTCCCATAATAAGAGGGAAATGGTGCTGCAAACAGGAAGTATTTTACATTAATAAAGCAAACAATTCTTAGTTTACAAGCAGGGATGTACAGGTCAAGAAGCATGCTCTGGGTGACCAGCAGCAGTTCCAGCACATCGTTATCAGCCACTGCTTCCTGATACTAATGGATACATCACTGCCACAAAGTAATAAACATTCAAAAGGTTCCTGCCACTATTTCACAAAGAAAATTGTTTTACACTGTAGACTTATGACCTGTCTTCAGTATAATACAATTTAGGAAAAAAAAAAAAAAAAAAAAAAGAGAGAGAGAGCACGCAAAATACCAGATAAGTAACCATGGTGATTCTTGATCTCACTTACAGAACAGACTATCTACATTGTACGTGACCTTATTCTACTCCATAGCTGAAGTAAGACTCGGGTGACTTCAGCAACAGTGGTATGATATGCAGGATCAGGCTCTTAGG
Source organism: Ibidorhyncha struthersii (assembly GCA_013398815.1). NCBI lineage: Eukaryota > Metazoa > Chordata > Aves > Charadriiformes > Charadriidae > Ibidorhyncha > Ibidorhyncha struthersii. The sequence continues at coordinate 510,950 of VZSZ01008417.1, read as the reverse complement.
ACCAGACCTACAAAGTTAATTATACATTTAAGAAATGAGAGTTAAGCATGTAAATATTTTTGTGAATTTGAGTCTTGGTGAACAAAACAAAACAGAAAAAAAAAACTAACCCAAAACCAAAAAACCCACACCACAACTAAGTACGATGGTCCAAATCCACAAAAAAGAACCAAATCTCAGAGAAGGACTGCATGTAATTTAACTGTCAGACAACTAAAATCTGCAGAATAATTGCCAGCATTTTTTCCCCAAGCTTGGTAAATCACCCCTTATTCCTCACAAACAAAATCAGGGCAGGAGATCTTTTCGTCTTCTACAGTAGGCCTAATAAGGATCCTGCCTAGGTAAATTTCTGGTTAAATCTCCAAATGGTCCGGTCCAATAGCATGTTCAGAGAATGACTAACATACCTACAGGACAGTGTCTGTACTTCGTGATGGAGCTCAAGAGACCGTCCTCCCCTTTCATTTTAAGGGGAAACACAAGATGGTACCAGACGTGATCCCTTTACACAGTATTTCAGCCATTATAACACTGTCCAGATTTTGTAAAAATAGTCATCATTTGTTTGAGGAGGTTTAAAATCTAATATCCCAGATGAAGGGCCTATAGTCACCTGGTAATATGCTAGCTGGCAGTACAAACCTTTTAAATTTAAAATTGCTCTATTTTGCAAACATATTATGATTCAGCCAGGGGAAAGCCTTAACTAGCAGTGGGCAGATCAGGTCCTGAACCTTACACGAGTTTACTCATTGACTCTAACTGGAACTGAGAGTTAGAACCAGCTGTAAAACAGTTCTTACACACAGACATTATCTTGAAAGTGCTACTGAATGCTAATAGGAACAGGACAGGACAGAACTGAGTTCCAGGACTTGACTCAGTTGTTCTATGTTATAGCTCAACTAGCCCACAAAGTTAAACTCAATTAAAACAATAAATCCAGGTTATAATGGTTATGCTTGCTTTTGCCAAGCAGCTATGCTTCTGTAAGAAAAATGCATAATTAACATTGTCCAGCTATCCTGATTTAACTGAACTCTGCACGAGCTCCTAACAGAACTGCACTTGCACGCTATTTGGGTTTTGGAGTTCAGAAAACCATTGTAAATCCTGTATTCTGTGTTTGCCATTAACATCTGCCCATCTTCATGGCCAGAAACAGCACAATTTCTCCCTTTCCCAATTACACGCCTTCGCCAAGCCCTCAGAACTATATAGTTCTCCCCATAGTCATATTTGTCCCTCCCAGAGCTTCATGGAAGCTGCAGTTTCAGCCCTCAAGCTTCTTCCTCCTCTTGATACTGAGTTGAGCAAAGGGAGAGAGAGGACAGAAAGGACAGAAACCAGCTTAGAGCTGAAGAGGGTAGCAGCCATCCTGAGCTACTAGATTTCTTCTGCTCTCTCCTTCCTTTCTTTGCAAATGGATTCAATTACTGCCTCCTTAGGGGGAAGTATACAAGACTTGCCAACAGGCCTGAATAGTTGCTATACTCAAGGAAGAACTAACCAAAAGTACTCCTTTGGTTAGTTAAGGTTAAAGTTTGTAAAGCCCTCCCACAGGGCTGAAACCTCAGGTTTCCCACAGCTTGCTCCAACCTCAGTTAAAATAACATTAATGAGAAGAATTTGAGAGTTAGCAAAACAGGTCCTAGCGGGTGAAATGATATTGCTCAGGTTCAATTGTTGTCAGTCAAGACAGTAATTACAAGTAATCTTGTAATCAGCTGCTTCTATAACTATCTTCATTTATCTCTAATAACTGTGTACCAGCAGTAATGTATGTCCCTCTGCTGTTTTATTTTTTGTATTTAAGGCAACCTTGCTGTGATGACATAGCCACTATATTTAGTTCCTGCTCTGTACTGAAGTATAATGCTCAGCTAGAAGTTTTTCCCCCTCTCTCACTGTGACATCTATATATAAAACTTAAAATAGTTTCTTGCCAAAAGGCAGGAGGTGGTAATATTTCTGGAGCTATAGATAGTACTCAAAATTACACTTGTATTTAAAAAAATGACACATTACTATTGCACAGTGACATTACTATTGCACAGTGAACTTCTATGACTTATGTGTCATCTTCTTAATTTTATTAGTCAAAATACATTTTTAGCTATTATTCCTTCACAAAAAAAAAAGTATATTACTAATGCTAAGGTTGTGACATGAAGTGACAGAAGCCAGGAAAATTCGAAGTTAAGGCTGACACTGTATCCTTTACTCACACCGCTGGGTTAAGACAAGACAATGGCTGTCTACACCTTGGAATTCCCAGGCTTTGTTAAATAGGTATCATAACCTTTCACATTAATTTAAAACAGCCTATCTCTTCTCCTTTCCTTAAAAAAGTGTTTTTAAAAATGTTTTTGTTCCTTGATACGATTTGTAAAACATTAAAGAAATGGAAGGATAAGGAATAGATATTGCTATAAAATTCAGATATATTTTTTAGATGTGTATTGCACCATCTTAATGATATACCAGACGCAATTCTGCACTGCAGAAAATCCAGGCTTCATGTTTCTTCCCAGTCTGACATATGACAAAGGGGACTTACCACCCCCAACTTATATCATTCTTTCTTATTTTACTGTTTTGGGCAGGCTCCTGCAAGACTTAAAAAAAATAAAAAATAAAAAAAGATCCTATTGCATGACAGTATCTCTCATACAAAGGGATGTACATCCATCATCAGCAAGGAGAACACTGATACTTTAGCCATTGAAAAGAATGTAGTTGGGACAGGGAAATCCACAGGATGTTCTCCACAGGCTTCACAACCTACTGTCAGCAAAGACATTCCAGTACCTCACAGAGAGCCTGAGATGGGCCGTCCCTGGAAGACCGAGGAAGACTGAATCAGAATTTAGTGCTAGGAGACCTGAGTTCAATTCACTACTGTCCTCAGAGGTTTTGTGATATCCTAAGAAAAAAATGGTTTCTACATCCAAGGACTCCACAATAAAATGGGAAGATAGGGCACTGGGCACTGCAAGTATGGGTATAAATGGTGAGGTGCCCAGGTAACACAGTGTGGGGAGCCAGGTAGTAATAAAAATATCTAGAACAAAATGCCTAGATGTGGAAAAGAACTATACAGTTTTATACCCTCCTGTATCAAAAATCTTGATAATTTATAGAACCCTTTTATCCATACTGTTTAAGTATTTTTTTAAAGTATTTATTTATCATCAAAATACTACTAGTATGAGACTGGATATTAGCAGAGAATAGATAGATGACCCAAGTTGTCCATGGCCATTAAGACGTCTGTGGCAAAACAAAAGAAACTGAAGCAATTTCTCCATCCTCTGGCCTTCTCACATAAGGACTGCAGCTGCTAAGAATATAAGCATATAAAAGTGAAAGAATTCAGAACCTTTATGAAGGTCTTTGATTACATTATAAATTTGATCAAAAATCAATCCATTACAGGAATCATCTAATGAAATTAGACACACACACACAGAGCTGATGGAATCAAAGTTTTCTGATATATTGTAATCATTCCTTTCACAAGCAATCCAGTACACAAAGCAAAAATTTTGCTACCTACAGTTACTATGTATGTATAATATGCATAATAGACCGTAAGTTTGGAATCTATCAATGTATTTTATTACATCAATATCTCCCAACTTTTACACAATATCCCTTTAAAATTACTATGTCTAGCTCCTTATTTTAATGGTATGATGTGACAGATCTTAAGGAATCTGTTCCAACCCAGTAACTCCTACTTTCACTCCCACCCAAACATTCAATCTGTGTATTACAGCTACTTTTCATTTCATAACTTCTCTTTTTCATTTATCTTTAATAGGCTGAATTTACATGGCAAGTTTCTGAAAGCAAGCAGAAAAAGATGTTGCTTAATTCTGTTTTAAATCAAATACGTTTTAACTTCACTCTCTGCTAGAATTCCATTCAGGGTTTACTCTGACTTGACAATTTCCTTCATCCACTTTTGTATGCTACCCATGCCCTCATACATTTCTCTTGCATATGCAGGCTATGCTTTTTCCATAAACACAGTCAAATATACTTGACCAAAAAAACACTTAGAAGAACAGTAATTTCTGGAATAATTTCAGCTTAATACTGTTACAAAATATATACAAAACTAAAATGAAAACTCGGCCCCTTGCCACATGCATTTCACAGGGGAAAAAATTCCAGATCACAAATTCAGTTTCTGTCAATTGTTTTAATTTTCCCCTGTTCTCAAATACTGCAACATTTTCCATATATTATGTAGTTAGTAATCTGCATACCTGTTTTACAAAATAGTTCCCAATTTCCCTCTAATCCATATTTACTCCCCACTCATTTGATGCTTCTAATTGACTTGCACTTTACCAGCATGCATAAGAAAAGTCACACCTACCTTTTAGACCTGACGGACAGCAGAAAGGCTGTACTGCAAAGCTTCAATGAGAGAAGCCTCAGGGAGATGTTCGAGCAGAGGAAATAGAAGGAATTACAGCACAATAGCTGATAGAACAGAGCTCTCTGCTCCCCTAAACTGTAAAAGAGCATTTTTTGCACAAGGATATTTATGTTTTCTACATGCATAAATTAATGAAATTCAACTGCATACATGTTTCTAACTCAAGTGATGCCATCATACACTGTCAGATCTATCAACAATGAAATCATGATGGAACTTAGTCTAATATTCTTAGTCGATTTCTATTACTTTTTATTTTTGAAATAAAGAACGATGAGAATTCTTAACAAGCACCTTGCTAACCCCCAAATGGGCAGTGATGATCTTTAATCACTTCACACAACAAACATAAATCCTAGAAGTGGCCAAATATTTCAAGAGCTATTCACACAGCTGTACCACCTCCCACTGGATTCAAAAGTATTTCACGGACAGTACCAGATTAAGCTCATGGTTCTGCAAGGTTAGGTTAGGAAAATAGTGCCATGTTATAATTAGCACGTTTCCATGACACACAGAAGGCTTGCATCAACCTGATCAAAAGTCTTTACTTTGCTATTAGCTGTAAAGTTATCCTTCCTTAATCTTCTAAATTGAAAAAGCGTAGCATCAATGCTAAATATGACCTCTGAAGCTAAGGTTGCCAGTCAGACATTATTTTCCTGGTACAATTATTTTTATACACATATACGAGGTAACATAAAAATACTGCTCTGCTCTCACAGATAAGAAGGCACAGAAGCACCTAGAATCTTCAGTCAAGAACTGGGTCTTCACTGCATATATAAACAGATGTCGAAGTCATCAGTCAATGGCCTAGAAAACTCTCAGATGTACAGAATAGTAAAGAAAGAGAAGACAGTGTAGGAAAGGGATATAAGAAAATGAACAAAGTTTTAAAAAAATTCCAGAGACATATCCTTGATACATCATAACAGTCTCCAGTTCCAAATAAAGGGAACAGGAAACATCCCTATAAATCCCTTGAACTTTGATGATGTCAGTCAAATTCTACCCACTAAGACTTATGTACAGTGTATTGCAAACAGGAATCTAAGATGCAGTCATGTACATAAAGTTGTAAATGGACCATGCATGGCATCCTACAATCTCAAAACTGGTTGTGGGGTTTTGTCTATAAAGGCTTATCCATCACAGAAACATAGAGAAAGGACTTTACAGCACCAGAGTCTGTGCTTGCCCTTTACTTTAACAGATTTTCTTTGCCTCAGGCTTCCAAAAATACATTTTATGTAATTAGCTGAAACTAACTGAATGAAGTTGTCAGTAGAATTCAGCTATAGCTATCCCAAGCATTACTGCAGTGTTTTAGCACCAAGCGCACTAGCTTTCAAACAGAAGAAAGTGGAACTCCTATGCACAGTTAAGGAGTTTGCCGGCCTGAGAGGCTATTGGAGCTCCAGCAAGCTACTGACACTCTGACAGACTTTACCTGCTGCTTCTCTAAGCAACTGGCTCCTGTTACACACTGCTAAGAAACTATGACTACAAACCATTACATGACATAAAACTCACAACATTTTGACCAGAAACAGATACTGCAATCTATCACAGACTCTCCTTGTGACCGCAAGAGATGGACATGATAAAGCAACAGCACTTGAGATCTTTCAGCACATAAAAGCAACAGCACTTGAGATCTTTCAGCACGTAACTCGCTCCCACCCAAAATTAACAACTCTTCAACTCAGGATAATTGATTTAAACCTCTTTCTTTCAAAACAAGAAGAGTCAGCATTTAAAGATGTTTGTTCGCAATACTTCAGAGAGCAGACTCAACTGCTCAGAAGGTAGTATGGGCAGAGGTGCCATTGTGACTTGTCTTCACACCATGGCACAAGGAATGAGACTGCTCTGCCTGGAGCCTTACTGGGATACTCACTGGAAGAATGAGGAATGAATGACTGTCTAACAAACCATATAGCACTCCGGTGCTGGCTGCTCTAAATATTCCACTTGTACATAGATTGACTGCAACAAAACTATTTTAAACAGAGTATTTTTTTAAGTAAATTGGAAGGGATGCTCTACAGTTAAAATAGAAAATACCACATTAAGGGTTACAAGCACTTGATGCTGAAAAGGGCATCCCTCAGTATTAACATCATGTCAATTGAATGCACAGCTTTCACTTCCTGAATGGGTTAGAAGAGATCACAGTAGAGGTTTCTCAGGCAAAAAGCATTCTAGCTTTATGAAAGCAAGGAGTCTTGCAGCAAACAGTACTTTTACCTTTGAACCCTATTACAGATCAAGTCTTTTCACAGAGTAGTTACAGACCCCTTTCTCCTGTAGTTCTGCCCTTATCTGCCAGCTTTCTAAGTCTGAGAACATATTGTCAGGAGAGGATAGAACAAGCTCATTTCATGTTGCTGTTGGTATGCTAAACACAGTCTCTGAAGTAGTTGAAGCAACAAATATACCTGTGGGTGTCTGCCAGCTCTGGTTTATTAACTAGGAAAATAAAAAGACTACAATCTGTAGTCACAGTTATGCTGCAGATTTTATGATCTTTGAATAATAAACAAAATAACAGGTAAATAATAAATGGTCAATTTAGAAGTAGTTTTCCTTATCCAACAGAACTACAACAATAGCATTGGATCCTTTTNTTAATTGGGCAGGCAGGGAACACAAAATATTAAACCAGACACTGATCTTGTGGGTGGTGGCCACATTATAAGCACTTAAGCTCTACAATGAATTCCAACACTGTTCTTCAGAGGTTTTGTTCCACTCAAAACAAAAGGATAAAACTGGCAGAAAGTATTTTAAAGCAGTATTATTCAGACATCACAACTCTACTGGATAGCAATGTATGCTACAAGACCTTTGCAAGTAGAAAGGTAGTTTTAAAGACTAGTTTGATGACAACTTTTTATCTCAAGTCTTGAACATTCTTAGTCACTGGATGGACTACAATAGATTACATGTAGTAATTCATTGGACTGTTTTGTGTTCTTACAGAGTTTTATATGTAAGCCCAGAAATACCCTACAAAACCACCTCTTTCTGTATTACTTTTTACATAATGCAAAGTGTTTGCTATCCACAGTCAAATCTGACTAACTGGAAAGTCCAAGTAGGTGCTCAAAATAACAAAAAGAATTTTCTGAGATATTTTGCAGGTGTTCTATGAATCCACAAGGAGAGTGCTGTTTTAAAAAAAAAACAAACCCCAAAAAAACAAAACTACAACAACAAAATCACCCCAAAATCCCCACAAAAAACCCAAACAAAACACACTTTACCACATAGATCATGCTGAACAACAAATTCTATCTGTGTAGACTACACCAAACTCACAGCGTATCAGGAATGCCACTAGTACGACAGTTCTCAGTGATCACAATAATACTCAATATCAGTACTTTAACGCATTGATACTACTGTCCCACCCCTAACTGATAACCACCATGCTCACTGAAAGCCAGGTCTGAAGTTTGAAAAATTATGGAAGCATCCTGAGATGTCTGGGGAAGGACTTCATGGAACAAAAGAGAACACTGAACATGTTACTTGACTTTTCAAATTAAGATCAACAATGCCACAACATCCCCAGTCCCCCAACCTGATGTCACTAAGCATTGTCCCCAGGCACAATTGAAACAGGATTGTCCAGCACTACTGTAGACATATCTATCCTGTTTTGCTCATCACCACCTGAGTGCGAAGTATCACTTTATTAGTGTTTCAGAGGAGAAGCTCACATTTCTTTTAAGATCACATTGAATGGTAGTAATATGGTAAGAAATATCAACTTTACAAAATTGCCATTTTTAGGGTAATGTGAACACAGACATCACTTTCAAGTGAATACAGCAATTAGCCCTGGGACAGTGAATCTAAATAGTGGTTAGGACCTTGGGGAGAAGGCCTGGGCTTAGGGACATCTAAGTGTTAATCCCCTTCCCTTATCTCAACACCACCCACCACTCTTTGAATTATTCTTATCTCTTCTTTAACACTCTATACTCACTCCAATTCCCATATCTTTCTGTAGCCCTTTTCTCCTTTTGTTTTCCTTTAAGGGACTCCTTTCAGTTGTGAGACTGCCAAGGTCTGCATTTTTTTACGATTTTACAAGAACCGAGTTAGACCATAAGCTGCTACGTATATTCACTAAGGCTGAGTACTCTTTTAGTGTTTAGTGACTGAAAAATTTAGCTGGAATGAAAAGTGTTTCTTGCAGGCAATGCAGAACCCTAGAGGGCACATGAGACTCAGGAATTATCGTCCTTTGTCCCCACCTCTTGCTGTTTAAGGCATTAAAATAAAAAAGCCACTGAAAAGTCCATTGAAAATCTTTTTCCATCCCAATCCAACTCAGTCGGGTTAAACACCCAGACAATCTGATTAAACACCCTAACCTTGGGCACTAGAATTATCTACATACATTCAACAGTCACTTCAACAGATACAATAGCTCACCCATGGTGTTGCTAACTTGTCATTGCGTGCGTTTCCTTACTCCGTTTATACTGCACTGGATTATGTTCTCTAACAGAGGAAGTGTTTTTTAACTTATTTCATATAACTTCAGTTCCTCATTTTATTGTTTCATTACTGTAAACTCCTCTCAAAGACTCAAATCAGACTGTAATAATTATGCATACACATTAAGTACACAATTACGAAAGTTCTCAAAAAAAGTAGCAGCTACTTGTTACTATGAGTCTCTCCTGCAACAAAGCCTTCCCAACAGGTGATTGAAATGATAGAGGACAATTATTAAAATAAATACAAGTAATTTAGTATACTAATTCATCACACACTAATGCAAAACCTGCTTGATCTTGAAAGGTTCAGGCACAAGACTTGGCAACTTGAAATCAGGCACAGCTGGAGGTACTCCTGTAAGATTCAGCCCACGTCTAAGAATCTTACAGTGGTTTACAAACATTCTGTCAGAAATGTAGTACTGTCACTGAGTGCGACTCAATCTAGGGAAAAGTTTAGAGTGTATTCATAAATATACATAAATAGTAGAGGGCAAAGTCAGAACTCCATTCAACACTTTCATCCCAATTCAAGTTACTTATTCTACTTACAAGATCCCATCATTAAAAACTGTAGAAGAATTCTTAAGAGGGAAGAGATTGCACAGAGATAACAATCTGTGTTCTCTACACGTTCCATATAATTCTTAACATTTATTTAGATTTTGACAGGTACCAAAGTTTTCGAGCAAACTGATGCTGCACTGTGCTAGGAATGATACATAGTAAGACAGTAAGCCTTGATACCAGGGTAAGACCATGAAGGATGCTCTCTTGCTTTGTTATTGTTTTATTTGTTAAATAATCAAATAAAACTTATTAGGTTTGACAAAGTCTAATGAAGACTGTATCTTAAAGTTTAAGAAGGTTTAAAGGAGGAAGCATACAAAGCTAAACAAAGAAAAGTTAATTATTATTTTTAAAAGGGGGGAAGGGGAAGGAGACAACCATTTAACCAAAATAAGTGTCATATGATACTGGTATACAAGCCTGTGAAAGCACTGATTCTTACATTACCTGAATGACATGATCCAAAGTCAGCCACTTTTATCTTTGTTTCCATACTCAGCACTAGAAAAGTTTGCCATTAAGGCACTGAATACTGTATTTCTTAGGGTAGATAGTCTGATGTTCTGCTAAAAATATCAAAGAGCAAAGCTACTATTTTCACAAATTTCTTCCTCAATTCTAAACATATGGAAAATGGTAGAAAATCACAAAATATGCAGCAGTGATAGTTCCAGAAAAAGTTTTCTGGAAATTTTCCACATTTGCTGTTTTGTAAGTCAGTCATTAGGAGGCAGCAAATGGCTCAAAACCATGTGAGAAAATAAATCCTGTAGGAAATTGAAAGTGAATAGGATAGCAAGAACTAGGAGTGGGAAATTAATTCAGATACAAAAGTAACTTCTTGACATTCTCCAATTCAATCAGATGTCAGGTTCCAAAGAAAATACTTTGGAACCTATTTGTTAAATAATTTGGGATCTCACTAATGGAAACCACACTCAAACTTTATATGGTTGACCTTGCATTTTTGGCAATGTTAAAAAACAAAAGACTTACCCTAACTTGTTTTCCTACAGTATGCTTTCTAAGTTGATATCACAACACTGTATACACATATACATAAGGAACACAAAATAAATCATGTCTCATACCATGCCATCTAAACCAGCTTATAACTGGAAGTTCACAGTTTGAAATTATTTCCATGTTTTCTCTTTTCAAAGTATAATTTAAAAGCCAGTGGTTTTACTAGTGCTTCATTAACAACAATAAAATCTTAGTCAGTAACGTTCATACCTCTCTACTCTTCCTACCAGAATACAGCTTAAGCAAAGCTAAAAATAACACAAGAAGCTTTCTTAAAAAATAAACCCCAGAATTTCTACTACAAGTGCCTACATTTTTGTAAAATTGCCAGCAATAATTTATATTGTGCAACCAGGAAGCTGTTTTTCAAATGCATTTATATCCTGAATCAAAACACAAGTGGAAAAGGATCATTTTACCTTCTAAGCAAGTCTGTAAATATTAAAAGATTAAAATATGGGCTAGGTTTGCTCACATCTTTGAATATGACATGTAAATTAGTGTTTATTTCACAAGCTGTATTATCTTCAACACAGAACAATGCACTTATCTGTATTTGACTAAACAGTTATGGTAAGTAACAGAGATAGAGTTAAACCACATCAATATTTCATGTTAATAGATTCATACATTTGTACAACTTTCTTACACTACAGAATTTGCAATTAATTAATTAATCAAACATCTATGATTTTCAGCTTTGCACATCAATCATGAAATGAAAATAACAAACAAAAAGGCATAAACTTACTATTTGTTAGGTGTCCACACTGTCCTTTGGTCTGAGTCAACGGGAAATAATTACCACTAGGAAATCTGGTAAGCAGAAATACAATAAAAATAAATATTAGCATGCCAAAAAGAATAAACTCAGCTTTTCTGCAAGTATTTTTCCCCATAATACTCCACAGGCAAGGTTAAAAAAAAAAGAAAAAAGAACCAAAAAAAGCAGAGTTGAAAAAATATATATACACATTTAAAACATAGTCCAGCAGTGTTCAAGGATCCTTGCCTCTCAAACTTTAAAGCAGCACAGACAAATGTTGAGAAGCCTATAATAGAACAAAAATCCAAGTTCTCAATCACTAGTTACGCAGTATGTGTCAGTAAGGAAGACAATTTCCAAAATAATGATTAATGTATTATCCAGATTTTTCCCCTCTCTCTCTCTCTCTCTCTTTTCCCCTTCCCATTCAGGTTTTTCTTCTTATAAAATGCACATAGGTTTTTTCTTCCCTGTACCCTGACTCAGGCCTGGCTTTGAAATGCATTTCAATCTCTCAACACAGACTGCTTTCACTGCATTTAGAGTCCCACCAAGGCCCAGCTTTAAAAGCTACTGATTCTTTTTTTCTTTAGCCTTCCTCACAAAGGAAGGGTATTTTGTAAATTACCAGCTCGTTCAGATCAACAAAAGGTACTTTCATAGAAAGCCCCATTTGATTTTGCTCAAATTTGATTACAAGGATGGAGAAAAGGAAAGGAAGTCAAAAAGAAAAACCCCAGATGGCTTTTTCATTCATCTCAGTGAATGAGCTTTATCTGTGCCTTTTGAAACTGTAGCAGTGGAAAAGCATTTCTGTTGGCTTAAAAAACTTGACAAAAATTATTGGTTTGCCATTTCTCATGTAACTGCCATTGGGAACTGGATGAAAAGACTTTTTCATGGGATCGCCTGCTTGGATCAAAATAATGGAGATTAGGTATTTCATTATAAATTACAGTGGGAGATAGAGCAGGCTGTCATATTAATAGCAACCTGCTCATGGCCTTCAATGGTAGCTATTCTCCTAGACAAAGGACCAAGGGGGTTGTCTATTGAACTTGTACTTTAGGCCTGATCAATTTTCTATCATCAAGGCAAAAGGTGAGGTGAGTAACAAAAGAATTCACACATGACTGACCTCATAAGCCTATAGATAAAACAGCTTAAAGAAACAAAACACATCCTGAAATTATGGGTGATAAACTGTATAAAGGAAAAAGAAGAAGAGAAATGATAGAAAAAGGGAAAGAAAGAGCATGTGGTCTATAATTCTCCCTCCCTTCTTAGGTGAATGGACATATTAAAAGCTACTTGTTTTCAGCTGCAGATAATTGCTGCCTTTGCTTTGCCACGTTCTGCCTTAAATCTTTCCGTGTACTTTTTCCTCCAACACTGTTCCAGTAATTTCATTCACAAGTAACCACAGTACTGAATTTAATATAGAACTTCCAAGAGCTGTAGGCACACACAGAAAGGATTACACAAAACATCATAGACAGAAAGGTGTCACACAGGCATAACATTTATAATCAAATTACGGAAATAGCTATGATCCTTTGGGGTGGTATGCTTTTATATAAAACCTTGCTAATTAAGCAAAAGTTGGACAACTGAGTTGTATAACAAGAACATCCCCCAGCACCCGAAAGTCTTGACACCTTTTTCTTTCACTAAGATGGTATGTAATTTTATACAGTTTGCGGAACAGCATGTAAAATGACTATAACATATTTAGGTACCCTTACAAGTATATTATCTGCATTTCTTCTGCTGCTTCCTAGGAGATGAAGGCCCTTCAACTGCATTAGCATTCAGCTTTGCTGATCAGCTAGAGATACAGAGGGTGAAATCTTCACTCTCCTGAAGCCAAATATATAGCAGCAAAATGTTCACTGATTTCTGTCAGGATCAAAGGTTCCTCCAGTTTGCTGTACAGACAGAAACTCAGTTATCCAGAACACTTTTATACAAAGAACTATGGTTCCTGATACATCTTAACCCTGTTGAAATTTACCATAAGATGTTAAAGTGTTCATATCCCCTCCCATGACATTTGCATAACTGAGGCAAAATTGTAGAATCATGCAAATATTTGTATTTGAAGGCCAAAACACTAGCTAAAGCAGCTGAGAATTCCCCTTATATACACTTAACAGCAGTTCAAGTGTAAATGGTACCCAGCAGTCTACTTTCATCACACCAGGGGAAAGGATAGCAGTCTAGAATTTGGTTTGAAGTCCCAGCTACACAACCACCAAGAAGTCAGTATGTACCAAGTTCTCAGAGATATTTCGAAATGTCTCCTTTCAGCCCTAACAGTGCAGTGATACTGCAATTTCAAAAACGAAGCCAGCCACCAATTCATGGCCCTTTGCCACAGATCACAGATCCCCCTGCCTGTATAACAATATTTATTGTAAAGACACTGAAATAATTCAGGCTAAAAATTAACACTTTTTTGTGCGGTAAGATCCAGAAACAGCTACACGGAACACATGGGAAGCTACAAACCGGTGCAGAGGAGGAGCTTCTGAACCACAACTTTGCTGCAGAAGCTAATGAATTGTTGAATTACAGACCAAGTCCTACTGAAAGCAAATGGACATTCATTATTACACAGAAACATTAAATAACTAATTATAAAGACCATTTCCAGAAGTAAAGACAAGGTGAAGACAGGCAAAACAACAGCACTATGTGTTAAGCTTTGGCTGCCAACACAAAAAAATTGAGAATTACTGCCAGAGTATGTACCTCCAGGTAGCTCAAATACATGACATCATATCTGAAATTAGAAGAAGCCCTTAGTAGTAATGGTATCTTTCCATTATCCCAGAGATGCACTGACAATTACTTAAAGATTAGCAATTAATCCCAACTTTACATCCTCTATGAGAGGCTCTACTGAATAGTTACAGAAGAAAAAGCTCTTGTAATCATTGTAGATAGCTCTCAAATTCTGAGGTATAGAGCTACCAGCTCTATACCTCAGAAAGGCAAATCAAGTATTAAAAGCTATTTGAAAAAGGTATAACCCAAGCAGAAAATACATTTTGTTCAGCAGCAATATAGTTTGAGTACCCCATATTAAAAGTCAGAAGTAAGGCAACATACCAAAAAAGACACATAGGTACAACCACACGCTTCAGAAGAAATAATTAAGCAAGCACTGAATGCCACTAAGACATAGATAGACTCGACCTACCAAACACATCTCATATGGGACACATGTAATTAGTAATCTTGTAATGCACACTAGAGAATTAATCAAAAGCCAATGACTGTGGGTTTTTTTTTCTGTTTTGCTTTGCTTGTTTAAGCAGGACTCTGCTCACACCCCCATATTAAAATGTTACGGCAAACTTTAATGGTAAAGGTCCAAGCCTTTACATTCCACTTCCTGTCCTTGCAGACCTGCCTATAAAGGGGCATCATTACATTTGGCCATATTAGTGCCGCTTATGTCACTCTCAGAAGCAGGAAGGAACAGGAACCCAACCCCAAATACAGTTATGTGGCTCAAACAGTACTATTCATCTCAAAGTACATGCTGTATTTCCCACTCTGGGCTTCTCCAGAACTATAAAGTATCGTCGCCCAACCAGCTACTCTTCATGCTAAAGGGCTATTTTTTATTACAAGTTTGGATACTGCTGAACACCTACTTCTGGGTAAAAGCACCAGTAACTGGCACATGAAGAAAGAGTAAGATTTGAGATTCTTTTTAGACTGCAAAACATTGTTGATACAAAGGCTGGCTTAATTTTTGATATTTGTCAAATAGTGAGCCCCAGTAATAACCAGAATTGATATGTCCTAAAGCAGTTTTCATGTGAATTTGTGAATAGCTATTTCACTTTTGAATGGTAACATATATTAATCAAAATTAAATTTCTCAGGTAAACGAACAAAGCTCTTTCTAAGGTTAAGTTCTGCATTCTGTGCTCCTGTAAGCACTCAGTATTTTTGGACAAACTGATTCCAGGGTGAGTCATTGCCAAAGCTAATGAAAATAATTCAGAGAGCGCACTCTGAATAAGAAATGTCCACCTAGGTAATGTAATTATAAAATGTGTCCACTTAGTGGGCCAAGACAATCAAAGCCTCAAGAATAAATCCCTTTGTAGGAAAAAACATAAAGGCTGTTTCCATTGGCTTTTGATTACTTTTATCTGAGATGTGTTTTGTTTGTTCTCAGCTTTCACATGACAAATCCATTGTCACATTTTCCTCTAATTCATAATCTCAGCACAAGAGACCTGCAGAATACAAGGTCTATTACCCCCAATGTCTATCAACTTCCCTATTTGGCACAGACACTTTGAACAACATAATAGCTAACTGCTTCTCCCTGCCCCATTAGTTCTTGGTGAAATAAGTGGACTTCAAATTTGAAAGGGCATATCAAGTTTTTTTCCAAATTTCATTTTGAATATATTTTCTGAATAATCTTTGCAAATAATTTTAACATCTTGTGATCAACCACAGTGGCCAAATGAAGTGTCTTGTTTTCTAATGAGGCCCATCTTGTCAAAAAACTGGACTGCACACATGCTTACATGTTTCCCTGAACTGGGACCTGCATGAATAACATTCCAAAATGCCTATTTGCACAAAATCCAGTTAGAAATTTGTTTTCCATTAGAATTCAACATGCATTCTTGCCACTGAAAGACAACAAAAAAAAATTAAACTTTCTTTGCCTACCAATACAATAGGGGAATGTAGATTTACAAGACACTTTTTTTACAGTGAAGGAAGAGAGCAACACTAATAATTCTTAGCCCAGTTTATGAACAAAGTGGTGCATAAGCATATGCAGTAAAACTTCCTGATGTTTCCTCAAGTTATTCTGCAGTAACTAGATAAATGATGCTACATGCCTGTATATTTCTCTCAAAGTCTTTTTAGGCATATTGGGATAGATTTTTTTTTTTTTTTTATAGTTTCCCTCCTTTAGGGTCGTAGAAGGTTCATTATCAGCTTTAATTGTACTAGGCAGGAAGAGAGCTAATAAACGTAAAGTATCAGTCATATATCATTAACATTTTAAATCACTGTGGTTGCTAAACTCCAGCAGTATGAACAGCATTTGAGGAAACAATGCTATAGGTCAGAGAAGTGAAAACATAGGCTTGCTTATTTTGTGGCTTCTAACCACAAAACTGTAAATGTTGGCTAAATAATTTCAGGTAGAAAAGATAAATTCATGACATGTGAGAGTGCTTTGCCAGTAACTCGCTCCCACTTGTACAATAAAAGTTCTAGTTAAATGATTTGGTTCATTTTGATTGCTGCACTATGGCACACAAAATGACTTGGTGGGAAGCCATTCCCAGAGCACTCAGGATTTTAAAGTTAGTGTACTGGATTTCACCAGCCATCTAAGGCAATATAAATCAAGGAGCTCAAGTGTGGATTACTCTAGGCATGAAACTGTACTTAGGAAAAGGCTTCCCCTCTACACTCACCCCTAACCTAGTTCTTTGTTCCTTTTAAAGTTTCCTTGTTTCCAGCTCTTTTCTACTTCTTACATTCCACTATATTGCTTTCACTTTCCTGATTAAGTTTTTGAAATGATTGTAAATAGGTAATATATGGTTCAGGGAATATATGGAACACCTGATGCAGAGGCTTCCTGAAAAATATTCCATTGTAAAATAGACGTTTTAGTACCTTATCTCACAGATTAAGAAATAACCATACCCAATCTGGATATTCAATAATTTCAAGTTAAAGTATCTTTAAAAAAATAATAATTTCAAAATACAAAAAGGTGAATCACAGATTTGGGTGAAAAAAATGTTTATGCCCCTTGGGGAATATGTTGTATCAGTAACAACCTGTAAGGTAGTGGAAATAGTATCCAGAACCTGATTCATCTGTTTTGCCTAAGCTGGGTGCAGGGACACTAGACACTTTAGGACAAGGTGCTTTTACGTTTTACACAGTCTGAGGAATTGAGAGGTACTTTTATTTAGGTAGTTATAAATGAAGTCATATATGCAAATATGACATGAGAAAGTATTAACTAAAGTCAGAACTTCATTATATTTTTTCATTGATGTATCACTATATATAAAATAAGGTGGCTTTTAACTCAAAAATACAGCATGTGATGAGGAGAACCACAGACAGAACTGATAAAATTACCCAAATTGCAACTTGAACAATTCACTAGACTAGCACTTGAATTTACAGGTAACCACAAAAAAGAAATCATATTAGACAACAGCAAATAAAAACAATGCATATGATGAAGTAACATTTTAATAAGCCCAGAGAATTGACAAAGTTGCCTGAGACAGACATATGGAAAAAAGAAATCAAGAAAAAAAGGCAGCTTTTTTTTTTTTCTCTTTTAACAAAAAGGAAAAGAAAGAAAAGAGGCAATGCTAATTGCCCGAATACAAAGGAAGGACATAAATAAGGTTATAAATATTTTCAGTTTTAGTCATCTTGGCTAGATATTAATTTCTTCGTTGACTTCAAGCATAAGATCTAAACATCTGAAAGTGAAAGCTGTCAAACGTAAGTATAAAATAATAGAATAAGCACACAAAGGCAGCACCAGAAAAGTGAACAAATAAAGTGAGGTACAATTAGCAAGAGACAAAGAACAAAAAGAAATTCTACAAATACACTTCAGAGTAAGAGAAAGATCAAGGAAAACTACTCCTTGGTCAGCGGCTTGAAGGTGAAAGCAAGCTACTGACATACTATGCCAAGAAGTCTGAAGTGTTTACTGCTTTATTGATAGTTGTTACTAAGACACTCAATTACACTCAACTGGTTCCACAATTAAAAGCTACAAAAAAAAAAAAAAAAGAGCAGCACAATATCAGGACAGAAAAGGGAAAGAAAAGAATAGGAAAAATATGTAGGTAAAATTATTCAAAATTATCTATGCCATATTTAATTTGCCCAAAGTCCTATAGAACCGTATGAATATCAGAGCTGTTAGTGCTGGAAAGCTGTTATCGTTAGTAATATTTCTGAAAGCATACGATGGATGGATATGGGTACAAAAGCCTTTAAAAGAGGAAAAATAATGCCTGCCTTAAAAGGAGGAGGAAGAAATTATAGCCTGGTTACTTTAACTTTCTTTACTTTCCCAGTTTGTAAGTTACCTACAAGAAAAACAAGAAGTGAGTAACTGAGCATGGATTCATCAACAAGGCATAACAAGGTAACAAGACTTGTAGTATGGGAAATAATTAATTTCACACTTCATGACTTTAGGAAGACTTCTGGCATCATTGCACAGGACTGTCTCCTGGCCTAACCAAGAAACATCATCTAAATAGCATACTACAAGGTAAATAGCTATAGAAAAGAGTGATACTGTAGCTATCAGCAATTCACTGTCGAAGGAAAAAGGCATCAAATGGAGTTCTCGGTCAGCACTGAATCCAGTACTATTCTTTACTTTCATCATTAATCTTGACGACAGAAGAGAGACTGCTCCCGTAATGTTTGAAGGTAGGTCTAAACTAGGAAGCTCTGCAGACACACTGGGGGATACAATTAGGGTCCAAAAAGATCTTGGTAGAAATGGTTTGAAAAAGATTAACTGTGCTTCAAGGATAGGTACATTATTTCTTACTCTCAGAAATAATCAACTGTAGAAATGTAGGTTGAGAAAAGGTGTAACAGTTCTGCACTAAAGGATCTGGATCAGAAGCTAAACCTGAATCTACAAAGCTATTGCAAATAAAGGCAGGTATCATACTTGAAGCCTCATGGACAGAATAAAGCATGCCCTGAATGCCACCCAAAATGATCATTTTGCTTTACCTGCTTTTGATAAGGCCTTAAATGGATTACTGTTTAGTTGTGAACACTGCCTGCAGGTTAAAAATATGATGCAGTTAATTTGAAAGAGCAGCAGTCTAGAAGACAATTTACAAGAAAAGACTGAAATACTGGATCTTATTCTAGAAAAGAATTGAAAAACCCATCACCTTATCACAACAGAAATATGCACATACATTCCAGCAATGGAGATTTGAATTAGACATTAAAAAAACCTTTGCAGAGCTAAAGACAGATGTGCAAGGAAAACAGACAATCCCTGGATAGCTTTGGAAACTGGTTAGAAAAATGTCAGTCACGAATGGTTTAGTTAGAACTGATTCTGTATTTAAGACAATTTCTTAAGGTTTCTTCCAGACTTTTTTCCCCACTTATTTTATCATCTTAAAAATAATCATAAACCACAAAAGTAGCTGAAAATATAGTTTCGTGAAATCCTGTGAAAACTCTTACATATATCAAGATTTCATGTAACTTTTCCTCAAACTTTATAAACTCAGAACACTAAGTCAAACAGAATCAATTATGGCCGTGTCCCATTCTACCCTTCTTACAGGATCACCTGTCCTCAAAGGTCTAGTAACAATTGTATACCTGTCTTCCTAAACCTTCCTCTTTCCCTTTCCCTTCTGAACCTTCAGGTGCATCCACCAAACATGAAACCTCACAGCAAGTGCCTCTGAACTTATGAAATGAGAATGAATCTCCTCACAAATAGGACAACAGCATCAAGTTCAAAAAACCCTATACCTTACAAAAATCTGTGTAAACAGCCTGAAGTAGAGATTCCAACACATGGAGATACAATGCTCAGTAATCTTGATACTTGGAAAGCTTCTTAGATACTAATTTTAAAAATGAAATAAACATCTCACTCTGCATAATCTCTGGCCATGTCAACCTTAAACCAATAGTATGGTCGCATGGTGTTCTTTAACTGGACTTCTATGTTCCAACCTAACACAAGCGATTTTGAGATTCTGACAACTCCGGTTTCAATTACCGTAAGATGAACAAATAGTTATATACATGCATTGAAAGCAAAACCAGAGGAACAGAAAGCATCTGGAGAACTTTGTGTGTGTACCTGCATGCTAAACAAAAAAAAAAAAGTAAAACAACCAACCAACCATGCCAGACTAGAATGTATTTTTTTTAAATGCATCTTTACAGGAGAACATAATGGTTAGCAAAATAGTGAATTAATTTTTTTTTTAATTCAGTGAAACAGGAATTAAACAATATGATTACCTCAAACTTAATTTTATTACTGTCCTGGTTTGAGGTAAAACAGGACCAATTTTGTTCAGTAACTTTACTTCTTAGCTAGGCCTCTTCTAACTACTGAAATTAGCAGCATATTATGCAGACACTGTTTGCTATCAGAATAGCAAGACCTATGTTTATAGTTGATGCCAAGTAATAGTATGCAGAGAGGTTCTTGCTTATACTTATTGCTGTACCAACCAAGGCCAGCTGACTTTGTTACTTGCCCTGTTGGTGGGTCTGAAGCAGAAAAGCATAGATAGGTCCCACCTGCAGGGAGGAGCGGACAGGACAAGTGACCCGAAACTGACAAAGAAGGTATTCCATCCCGTCTGCCTCATGCTCAGTATAAAAGCTGAGGGATCAAAGGGTCAGCCTTCTTCCTTCAATGGCTGGCGTCCAAGGAGGACTCTGTTCATCTTCCTTTGATCCCAATCCTGAACCCAGATCCAGAATCCAGTTCCCATCTGTCACTGAATCCAGTCTGGGACTTCCCCAGTGCCAGACAGCGATGTGACTGTCATCTTGGGAGCTTGGTATGGTTTTGTATAAATTTCATTATTTTCTTTTTATTTTATTATTAATATTTCGTTAAAGTAGTTTAGTTCCTTCTAAACTCATAAGTGTCTCTCTCCCTCTCCTACTTCTCTCTTCAAAGAGAAGTAGGGGGGAGCATCTGTCAGTTGCCCAGTGGCAGGTTCCGCCCAAACCTCGACAATTACATTTTTCAACTCCACTAGAAAACCTGAAAAAGTTAACAAAAAAAAGTTTTTCTATGCAGTTCAGATTTTGAATGAGATATCATATGATTATAAATATTTGTGACTGATTCATTTTAGCAGTTTCATCTGGGAATTAATTATCAAAATAAATGAGTTGATTATAATACTTACACAGTGAAAATTATAAGGTGTTTAAAACCTCCTTTTTTGGTAAATATAGATTTCCTGTATTGGAATAATGAGTTTAAAGAATTGTGTCTTCTATTTAAAGATTTATTTTTAAGAAACACTTAAAAAAAGATCCCCAATTTTTCTTGAATATCATAGCCTAGTCATCTCTGTTCCCAGTAACATATTTCAACACCATTGTGAATAATTGTAATTTCAGTCTCTGTGTACATTGACTGCTAATTTTTTATCCTTGTGGTGCTATCATAGAATTGTTAAGGTTGGAAGGGTCCAACCATTAACCTAACCTGACAAAACCACTTCTAAATCATATCCCCAAGTACCACGTCTACCCT